>BLXL01004706.1:0-15224 GCA_023170135.1 Acarapis woodi | reverse complement strand
TTTTAAATTAAAATTATTGTATATAAATATATATGTATATGTGTTAAACTTTTAAGTAATAGCTTGAACTTAAAATTTTTAAGACAACTTACGATGATGCGATCTTGTATGAAACCACAATTTTTTGTAACAAAATTACTACCCTCAATGTGAACTTCATGCATCCTTTGCCATCGTCTAATTTCAATACCTATTTTTCAAAGTTCTTGTAAAGTCTATTTTCAAGTCTAGGTAATTAAGCTGTGACCATTTGAAGATTTATTTCTCGTTTATTTTTTCTTCAATAACTAATTTTTATATTAAAAAGCTTTATTATGAAAAAGATTTATTTATTTTTTATTTTGTTTTTTTTTGCATATAACTAGACAAGTGAGAAACAAATCCATTATTTTTCACTTTTGATTGAACAATGTTTAGGCATGCCTTTTAAAATTTTCTTTTATAATATTATTACATTGTTTTTTAAGCAATAGAATTGATAGATATGAAAGTGAATCGTTTAACAAACCTGTGGGAAGAAACGAATCCACACCTTATCTTCTAGATTTTTTAGAACAGATTGAATATATTGATTGTGCAGGTATCTTCTCATTTTTTAAATTTTTTTAAGAAACATACAATGCTTATCAAGATTATTTGTTTTTAAGTTCACTTTGGTTCAGCCTTTGATTTATTAGATTGAATTTACTTATTTTTATTCCATAACAGTTAATTTTAAATTTTTGAAATCAAAACCAAAATGGTTCAGATAATTTTATAGTTTGGACAAATAGAAAATCTACCTGGCAAATAAATAGTTGCAAGCAAAATATAATAATCATCATGGCTAGAGAATTAATTGATTTTCTGATAAGACTAATTTATTCTTTTTCTCAACGTATCTTATTTAATTAAAATTTCTTATTTATGAATTTCGATATTCAAATTCTAAAATTTTATAATTTTGAGCAGTTTCTTTTTAAAACTTTCTGAATTTTAAAAAACGCCAAAAATAGCTTTACTGATAAGTTATTGTTGATTATGTTAGTAGTGCTCGTGCAAATTTCACAAAATTTTTTTTTAAATTATTTTAATTTTTCCATTGATATAATCTTATTCGAAAAAAATTTACTAGTTTATTTACTTGATAGCAATATTCAGATTGTAGTGTAAAATTTCTTATAATTTAATTTTTTCTTTAATTGAAAAATCAAATCGTTGATATCGAAAAGTTTTATCGAAGATAAAATTTCAAGAAATATAAGTAATTTTAAATTCAATTAATATTGAGTTAAATTTTGTTAGAAAATTGCGAAACAAACCCCATAAAACTATATATAACGTTGTATGTTTTTAATTTTAAATTATTGAATCAATATAAATTCGAAATTCAATAATAACTTAGGAAATACTTATGAATTTAATTAATTGATTTAAATTTAATTAGAAATTATTCGAATCAAGTATTTTAATTCTAGATGCACAAAAAATACACACTCGGAAAAATATGTATTTATTTCATGTATTTAAATATACCTTTAGAAGTATTTTTTTGTTGCAAACAAGTGAAGTGATTTGTTTTTGAAGATTCATGAGGCTAACTCAAAAATAATAAAAATTAGAAACAAAATTTTTTTAGTGAAAGCTGATCATTAAGGGTTAATCAGATTAATTGATTTTTCAAAATATTCATTAATTTTTGCACTGTAAAAATTTTTAACGAATTCTAGGTTTCGAAATCAGATAACAATTTATGAAAATTTCTGAAATTTTGTCACTTTAGTTTAAATGTAAATAATATTCGACAAACTTTGAATCTATTTAAACAATCTATTTGAATATTCTATCAATTTTTCGATAATACTTAGTTAAACACATTTTAGATTTATAAATTTAAGCTTTTATTCGAAAATATATTCAAATTTTGTTTGACTTGCACGAAATTCAATTTTAGATATTTCGCATCAACATTCGATGCATTTGGATTTTTTAGTTTACATATCTTGTATGAAATTGATGTCATTACTGAAAAAGTGATTATTGTGAAATCTATAAAGTAAAAAAAACACACTAAAAATTACGTTTCCCTTTTCAAATAAATAAATAAATAATAAAAATTGCTTTGTAAAATTCAATAAATATTAATACATTGTTTAGGTATTATCAAAAATTTTTTAGTTATTTTTGACACTGTAAAGTGAATAATATCTTTTTACTTAAAATAATAAGATAGAAAATCTAATTTAGTGTTTAACTTATTTTCATTTTTTTAGAATTTTACTTTTACTCTTACTGACATATAGTATCAGTGAATTATGTAATTCTTTTTTAGCTATACGTAAATATTATTATTCAATGAATAATTCTATTTTGGTCTTTTTTTGCTGGCTATACGATTCATCATAAAATGAAGGCATATTTTTTTAATTTTATGATGCCTTTTTTTTTACAAGAAATACATCAACACCTTAATAATGATGTAAAATTACATAAATTTTAATATCATTATTTAAAGACTATAATAGATTAGACTTTATAAGCAATGATACATAATATTATTACAAAGGCTAATGTGTTCATTTGAATGATAAACTAACTCGTTCTTCAAATATAATCTTAAAATATTCAAAGGTCGGTTTTTTTTTGGGTCTTTTTTATTCATTACGGTTCAACGTTTCTCTAAACATTAAATTATTAGTTCGAACTAAAATGCATATATGTAGGCAAAATAATGTTAGAAAACTAAATACTATTAAAATATCAAATGCAGTGTAGGAATTTTTTTGTGCGCATTATTTAAGTATATTCAAAAAAAAGAATTGGGCTGTGAAAAAAGGATTTTGGCGGTAAGACATATTGCGCTGAAAAATTACCGGCCAATGGACTGATACTTAATAATATTTATGCTGTTAGAAACTGCATCGCTATTATTTATAACCTCAAAAATAAAGATTTTTTTTGAACCTCATCATTTCAATTGAGTTTTCAAAGACTTAGTGCTTATTTTTAATTAAATAACTGCTTCTTAGAATTAAAAAAAAAATTTAATACCTATTTTACACAAATTTTTTCTATATTCTAATTTTTTACCTTCAATATCACATCATTCAAACGTTTAAACTTTGAGTACTGAAAAAAATGCATGAAAAAACCTTTGTGACAACTTCTTTTTGATGCTTTATTAGTCTTTTGGTCTAAGATTATGAAAAAAAAAACATACGTTTTCATGTAAGATTGAAATCTATTTTATTTTTAAATAATCTTTAAACACTTTTTGAAATAAAAACTGAGAAATTAATTTATATATTTATTTGTAGCAAAATAATTTTTTCAGTGCAATAGAAATTTTTTTATAAATTTAATTCCATTTTCATTAGTGAAAAGATTCGACTGAAAATTTTCGATCGAAAAATTGATAATTTTCTTGAAAATTTTTCTCCAACATTTAATTATTTTGGATTTAAAAAAAATTTATTGATGTGAAGATTATCAGAATTAAAGTTCAAATACCCGATGAAAAAAATTCAAATATTGAAGTCTTAATAAAATTATCAGTCTCTGAAATATGTTTAAAGATATTCATTTATGTGTAGAATAAAATCCATAAAGTCTAAAAATATTAATTTAAAAGTTTTCAAAATCGATTTTAACTAAGAAAATTTTTTTTTTCTTATATATTTTTAATTTTATAAACTGGAATTTTTATTGTTGCTAAAAATTATTCAAAAAACTCTAAAATGATTATTTTTTATATTGTATTAACATTTCATTAGCACGACTCTAAAGTTTAGTGGAAATCTCTTCTTATACAATGACCATAAATCTCTTGGAATCAAAAAATTTTGTAGAATTCTAATCTAATTATAGCGAGGTAAAACTAAAAAATTATAAAACAAAATGATGAATTTTTGATATAAATTATTATAAATTCATGATGATTGCATTTTATTCTAGAAAAATCTCTTTTCTAAGAGTGTAGTGAACTTCTTGATACTTTAGCCTAATTAGTGTGTTAGATATTTTCGATTTTTGATATCTTTTGTTTTATATAAATATAGGTCAAAGATAGTCTGAAAATTCTATCTCTGGTAACTAGAACAACGAATTCAAATTTTCAAATAAATTTTGGAAAAAATATTTAATGAAATCACGTTTATAAATAAATTCGGTATCATTAATAAGTTACTATAAGAAATTAAATCTTAAATTAATGTTTTTTTTTTTTCACATTCTATCAAACTTTGAAAATTAAATTTAAAAATCAATATCTGTACATCGGAAAAAAATTTTTTAAAAAAAAAATTGAATTAATTTCTTATTATATGCTTTTTTTGAAGATATATTTATTAAAGTTTAAGGCACAAAACAGGTAAAAAAATTATTTTTTTTAGCTTTTTTTTTAATTAAATTTAAGAAATGAATCAGATTTTATTCAATAAATATTAGTGATAAAAAATCATGTTGATTTTTTATCTTTTGTTACAAAAAAATGTGAAAAAAATTTTCAAAATCTTATAGATTTTATATTTTTGGTTTTAAATTTTTACGATTATCAAAAGTTTCAATTTTGAAACTTTACCTAATCATGAAATTTAAAGTTTGCTACTAGGTATACCTGTTAAACAATTTCTAATAATTTTTATTTCTAAAATATGATCAAGAAGCTTTTGTTCATTTATTATTCACATTTTTTTTCCATCAAATTTTGTTATTTTAATTGTTATTTTTCACCTTTTTTGTAAACTTTTGTCTAATTTCATTTTTCTTTCTACAAAATGTATTTTTGTTTATTATGTTTCCTTTTAAATAAATTGATTCAAGAATTTACTGGCGGAGGTTACAGATTAAAAAGGACTCCCTAAATAGTCAAATTGTGTGTTCGATTTATAAGGCGGTACGAGAACATTAGTGGCTTTGAAATTTTTTTTATATTTTTCAATTTTATGCCTTTTAATTGTCTAGATTTTACTATTGTGAAAAAGAAATTTAACTTAATTATTGTTCATTATGCACTTTTGTTCTTTTAGTTTTTTACCTTAAATTAGTATGCAAGAATTTATTATTTGATTCAATCGAAATTTCAGCAAGGGCTTTAGTTGTGTTCAATTTTTTTATTTTTTTCTATACTACTTTTTCATCACATGCACACACACAATGCTTTCATACAGACCTGCACTGCTTGTGTCTTTTAAAATATTCTTATTATATTGTATCAATGTGTACCTAGTGTTTAATATTATTATTTATCTTATTAAACCAAAGAAAATTATTCAAGACTGTTTGTACTATTATTGTACTTTATGTGAGTAATAAAAAGTGATTATGCGGTTTTGGTGATGATTATTACCTTTTTTTACACTTACTAGTATTTTTTAAACTATTTTCTTGCCTGCTTTGCTATTAATTTCCAATTAAACTAACAATTAAGTTTGATATAAATTAAGTTAATAGCGTTGAGTTGATGTTATTCGCTCGATAGCAATTAATTTGCGCCGTTGAGTAGTTAATAGCTCTATCAAGCAATTAACCTTTGTTCTTTGTCTAGAAGAGTAGTAAAGTAACAAAATTAGCGTATGCAACATATATAAATTCTTTGATTGTTTATCATT
The DNA here is from genome assembly GCA_023170135.1 of Acarapis woodi. Taxonomy (NCBI): domain Eukaryota; kingdom Metazoa; phylum Arthropoda; class Arachnida; order Trombidiformes; family Tarsonemidae; genus Acarapis; species Acarapis woodi. The sequence goes on along the minus strand of BLXL01004706.1, from coordinate 9,636 downwards.
TTAGAAACTCATTTGAATTATACAAAACAGGATCATGATAAACATCTTACTATTTATTGTGAAGCGTTATCTTTATTTATGTACATAGCTGACTAATCATTGATTTCTTTGATTTGTTATTTCGATAATTCCTTGATTAAAATTTATGATCATTGAATTAAAAAAAAATTCTGATTTGAATGCGATATACAATTTTTTTTTGCGTTCTCCTATATTCACGAAGATTTTACGCTAAAATCTAATTATTAAGTTATAACTTTAGAAATAAATAAAATTTTTTCTAGAAAAATAATAATTATAATTAACATATATGATTAATGGGTACCTAATTAATATTAGTTTTTTGAACATACTTATTATTTGTTTATTTATAATTCTATAATAAATTTAAGATCAACATTGATTTGAAAATAAAATTAACCTAATTTTCCCGATCCAATATATTACGAATTTCTAAAAAATCAACTTTCTTAAAATTAATGATCAATAATATATATTTTTTACTAGCTTTTATTGAAGCATCAAATCATTAAATCATACTTTGATGAATTTGTCTGAACACAATATTTTATACTTTTGATAAAGCATTTGAATAATGAATACTCTAAAAAAATATTTTGTATTATAGTATCATACATAAATTTAGTAATGTTCAATTTGCATTATGTTCATTTCGATTCTTATTTTATCGTGAAAATCAAAATCGTCTTTCTAAAAATATTTTTGATTCAATTTTTTGTGATTACTTTTTTTGCAGATGACTAATGATCGGTTCATGATTTCATTTTTTTATCGTTTTTTATTGTTTTTCTTTTTTTACAATAAATTGTCTTTATTAAAATTTAGTTTCTTTTGTCTTCGATTTTAAGCGTTGATTAACTGATTTTTATTAAATAAGTGATAATCATTTTGAAAATTTTTGATAATTATACAATAACTCAATAAAAAATTTCAGAGATGATCTTATATATTTGATAATTTTATAGTCTAATACTTTTGTATAAAAAAAAAAAAGTACTTTATTTTTAGTATAAATTTCTTTTTTATAAAATTTTCATTTAGGAATCAACAAGTGGTTACCGGTTACCCCTCCCAGGCTTTAAATTCATATAAATTTTTTATTTGATTATCTAAGTATTTGAAACACTTGTTTAGCATTTGTTTGTGCGTTGAATAAGACGTATTTGTAACAAACGAATTTATTAAGCTTCATTAGTTTATGTGCTCAAGCTGCTAAATTACTATATTGATTATATATTATATGATATGTGATTGAAACAGATTTTTTTACCTTAAATTTTAATTAATTAATGATTTTATCTAAGTCCTAATAACTGTTAATCTTGATAATTAAAGTTTCGCTTAGAAAGCATCTTGGGTTCAATTGGAAAACTTGAATTATTAAATAATGCTATTTGTTTTATAAATAAGTCGATTAATTTTAAAATTTTAAAAATTAAGTCATTTTTTTGAATATTTGGTGTTTAAATATAAATATCAATTAGGGATGCTTAAACATTTCTAAAATAATGATAAATATTAATTTGGTTGATTATTTTTTATCTGTATAAACTCTTCAATTAGAATGCACCGTATGGTCTACTAGACAAACATTTTTAAAATATTTTTCATTTCTTGTTTAACAAAATTAACATTTTAAAAGTATTTAAATAATTGGAGATAATTTTACTAAAGTTTGGGACGTGCTTCTCTCCAAAAAAATTGTAGGTATGAAAATAATGGTCGTTTTCCATTTGAATCAAATTTTTGTATTAAAATCTCTATTTGCGAAATGCTGGCGAATTGGAATTTTTGATCCTTTTTTAATTAATTTTTTTTTCAGTTTTCCTTCAGAACTTTTAGAAATTTTATAAGTATTTTTTTTCTTTTTTTAAAGATTCAGACATTTAAAATGTAAAATTTCAAAATACCGAAACGAAAGGGACTTTTCAAAGCGAAGGTAAATCTTGTCTATCTCATTAAATTAATGAAGAATGTGGTTTCAAAATTCCCCTCTTTTTAGGCTCTAAAGCTTTAATGTAAGAGAAAGCTTTTTTATTTAAAATTAGGTCAGTTTAAAATTTAAATATTGTATGCATGTAATTTAATGATTTAATGATTTCATAATTAAAAAATTAAAATGATGAACAAAATTGGTAAATTATAAAATATACCTTAATTTGCTTTTATTTTTTTTCATAATGCTTCCTGATTTTGAACATTTGCATCTTTTTGGCGAGAGGTGCACACTTAATTTGAAAAAAAAATTTTTGCATTTTCGACCGTTATATACAAATATTTGAACATTATTTTAGGATTTTTTTATGGTTTGAAATTTTTTTTTTTTTTTGAGTGTCTGCTGCAACTATAATGGACAATTTGAAATAAATTAAGTTTAGAGTAAATATATTCAAAAATATTAAAATGTAATTATTAGAGCGAAATTTCAGTTCACAAAAAAAATTAGAATAAAAAAATTTTTTTGTTATTTCTAATTTGGAAAATTGAAAAAAATTTCAAAGAATATGTGAACAATTGCTGAAAAAAAATGAAAAAATAAAATCGAATTCTAAAAAATTATCGCTTTTTTTTGTACTAATTTTTATTAGAAAATTTCAAATAAAATCAAATTTTTGAAATTGCAAAAATGGTTTCAGAAATTTTATTCTAAACAAAAATGATATTTGTAGCTATTTGATGTTAATATGGCCAGAAAGGGTAATGTTTACGTTTGTGGAGAATAAAAAAATTTTAAACGATGACCAAAGTTCGATTACCAAATAAATTAAATAAAAAGAAATTTATGATAAATTTTTAAAACTCATGTTTCTTATTTATAGTTAGATTATAAAAATATAAAAATTTTTGCACAAATATTTTTTTGTCAAATTAAATTCATATTCTCAAAATAAGTAATCTTAAATATGTTTTCTTATGAAAGTTCGGCATTACAAATTTAAAATAATTTTCAATATATTAAATTTTTATTAACAATCCAATTTTTTTCTTAAATTGACTTACCATCAGCATTGAAGCATTAAAATATTTGATGAGAATTATTCATGCTACTTTGATCAAAAGTAATATATTTTATTTTTAAATAAAATTTATTAGATACAAAAAAAAAAGATAAAAAAGAGATATAGATTATTAGCAAACAAATTAAATTGGGAACTTGTGAGTCGTAAATGGAAAATATTATTAAAGAATTTACTACTTTTTTTATGTGCCATATGACAATGAAAGAAAATAAGCATGAATTCTGTAATTTTAGTCAATTTTTTCTCAATTTAATTATTATTAATTTTATTGGAAGTTCTGATTTTTTTCTTATTATCGTTTCTCTTGTATGCAAGTAAATGCTTATCTCCTTAAATAAGAAAATTACTTTTATTGCTTCGACAAGAAAGAATTATATTATTTTTCAACTTATAATGCATTTCAGGCATAATTGCCTTATTAGCTGTAGGATAAAGATAAAAAATCATAACCTCTAGTCTTGTTACATGAGATGTACATAAAAATAAATACTTGAAAGTGAAAAAAATGAAAAGCAAAAAATGCAAAGTAAATATAGAAACACCTAATTTTCAGGTGTATTAATTTATAGGGAAGACTTGTAGAAGTGAAAAAATTTTTATCATTTTATATGATTTGTTACGAATAACTAGTACTCGTATTCGACACTAAAGCAGATATTACATATGTCTTATTTCAAAATATTTTAAGTATTATTAGTTTCAATTGGTTTGTTATGTAATTGATAGTTTTTTATTAAATTTACCAATCTCCAAGCGACGTGTCTTATCTAAGATTCCAAAATTTTTCTTCCCCGATTCGTTCGCCCTTCATTTTGTTAGAAAGTCTTAAATATGAAATTCACATACTTGAAATACTTGAGATTTTGACATTGTTTATGTGTATAGTTTATGCTAAAAAGTGGTTATCAGTATCGTTTCTTGTTTAGGCAAAATTATATTTAATATTTTATTTGTAGTTCAGGCATGATCATTTAATATTGAAAACTTAGTTATTTGTATTTTTACACCTAGAAAAACTAAATAAAAACTGGAAGGCTATTTGTAAAAAAAAAATAAATGAACTTATTTCTAATGATTCTTCAAAGCAAGTTTTAAGTGTAAGTGAAAGTAATCTATAATACTATGATAGCTTTTTTTAACAGATGATTTTTCTTTTTCATATTTGAGAAAAATGGCTTTTCTTTTATACTATTATTAGGTATTAATTTGTTATTTTACACATTTGTTACATCTCTCTAGACAAAATACTATTTGTATCAATTGATGACAAGATAGCCTGAAAATGATCTAAAAGTGATTCGTTTCTCTATGCTAAAATTTGTTTAATTTAAATTTATGTATTTCATTCGAATTAAATTTTTTCGTTTAATCTTCAAATCATTTGTAAAAGAAAAATATCTAATAACATGATCTAGAACTATTAGGCACACATTCTGTAAAAAATATGTCAAATTGCAATACATTAAATACAAAATATTTAAGAAACAAATTAACTATCTTCACAGGTTGTCCGTGATTATTTTTTTCTCAACTTTCACTATTTGCTTTTAAAAAATTTATTACATAAAAATAGATAATTTGTGTTCGCGTGTTTTGTGAAAAGTAAATAATTATATTTAAAATACTTTAAATTATATTTAATAAATATACATTAAATAATTTAAAATTAATAAAGCAGGCAAATATAATTTAGACAAGTGTTTGGTGCTAGCTATTTCAACTATTTGATAAAACAAATAATTGTGAATATTATGTTGATCGTGTATGAACAAATGAGGTCTGTAACAAAAATTTTCAAGTTTTTTATCGTGTTAATTTTTTAGTTATTTAATCTTATATGTTGGTTTTATAGATAAAAATAAAAAAAATGAATATGAAAAAAAATTCAATCTTTTAAAGTGATTCAAATTATTCAAATGAATGATTGATTTACATTTGCTGAACATTTTTGGTTTTGATTTTTTTTTTTTAATATTGAATCTAGATCTGTCGCGCGAATGAGCAAAAGCATCTTGAATTCCAATTCATAATTATGATTCGATATAAAATTTATATACATGCTACTTGCTATGCAACCAAATGTGTCAGTTTCAAATTCAACAGATCTAAGCAAAATTTAATTAAAAAAATCTTTTGTTAAAAGCCTCTAGAATCGTTTTTTTTTTTAATGAATAATGAAGTTTATGAAATATGAATCTTTAAAAAATAAATCATCTGTGTTATTTGAACAAAAAATCAAATTATATATACCAGATTTTAGGTAAATTTAAAAAATTTAACTTGTCAGATAATGCTCATCAGATTTGAAATTTGATTTCAAAATTTTAAAATTCTAAAAAGCACTCAGCTAATTGTAAAGATATTATTTTAAAATGTCATTTCTTTGTGTATTAAAATGAAATGACCCACAGTCGGTAATAAATGATGAAAATTTTGACTTAAATTAAATAATTTTTTATAACTTAAATTCCAATAATATAAAACTGCATATTCAGTTCAAATTACATTCCGAAGAAATCACCGATTCAATTATTTAATATGCTTTAGTGTACTTGATTTTTTGAATAAATTTCTTGAAATTAATAAACTTAAATTGAAGGAAAAAAATTGGTCTAAATTTTATTGAATTTTACTTGTTCAAAAAAAAATTTTCTTTATCTGCTTAGAAAATTTACTTAGTTTAGTAGATGTGTGTGAAAAAAATTATTTGCAAGAATTTTTTTCACAAACATTTTGAAAAAGAAATTAATGACGAAATAAACACATGAAAATGGTCAATATCTCAATTTTTATTGAAAATTAAAAAGAAAAATAAGAAATGATAAACATATGAAATTTTTATTCAGCTTTTTTGAGATGATTATCATTCATGAGTTTATTTTCTATCAATGGAATACAGTAGTTCTTTTTGAGGAATTTAAGAAGATTTAATTATTAATATTTTTTCTGATGAGCCTTCGTATTTTATAAAAATTTAGAAGCGAAAAGTCGAAATTCGAACTTCAAATAAAAATTTCAGCTTATTTCCTTCAAAATTCTATAGTTTAGGAAAGCGTGAAATCTTTTTTGCTCAGTTGTATTTGTAAGTGATTTGTCTTTAAACTAATATTTAATCACGAATTTTCATCACTTTTTGAATTGATTCGTTAATTGCACAATATGTGTTGAGTCTTTAAAATAAATTTTCATTTCAGGCCTGCCCTTAATAATTGCTAACTATTTTGAAAATTTCAAAATAATATTTTTTGAAATCTGTTTATATTTTTATTGTAAAAGTCAATTTTAGATTGATAGAAATTTTCTAAATGAAATGAAGGATTAAATATGCAAAACAATTCAAAATTTAAAACTTTCATAAACAAAAATGATGATCAATAGTTTTTTTTTCAATTATTTCAAAAATACGAAACAATAATTTAAGAACAATAGTTTGGCTTCCTTTTCAAATTTTTGTTTTTCTTAAATTTTTAATTTTTTTCTCTGATTTAAATAAAAAATGTATGCGATAATAATAATCAAAATTAGAAATTATATTTCTAACCATTAGGGAATATAAATTTATAGAACAACTTATTTTCTGTTTTTTTTTTCCAGTAATTTGAATAAAAATTAAATAAAATTCTGATAAACTCAAAGTTAATTTAAATAATTTTTAATGCTATAAGTATAATTTTAGTCAGATTTTTTGAGTAGCCACAGTAAGAGAATTTCATATTCAAACAATGATCTCACTGTTGGATGAACATTGTTTATGGGTAAAATGAATACAAATACAAAAAAAATGGGCGAAAATTATTTTTGAATTTTTTTTCATTCTATAAAAAAATTTTTTTAATTATCTATATGAAATGGCTTTTGCTTTAGTTTATGATTTGTTAATTAATAAATATATAGAAATTCATTCATTTATTTGATTACAAACTGAAAGCTTGATTTAAATTCAAAATCAGAAAAAATATTAGGATTTTAAAAAATTAAATATTTAAACATTATGGTTTCAATTTTTTCCATTTTGTTTTTTTTACTAAGCTTTCAATGATTTTTTTTTATTTAAAATAAATTGTATTTATATTGGCGAACAATAATTGTAATGGATAGAAATTTTTTCTTTACTCACTTTCGTCACTTTTTGCTTAATTACATGAAATTTCTTTCATTTTCTATAAAATTTGCAGAGGCCAGCACAGAAAAAAATTTTTATTAATTTTTTTTTATTGGCAAGTATTGAACACAGAAATGAAATTACAAACAAATTTTTAAGATACTAAAATTTTTGATTAATTAAACTTCAACTTTCTTTATCTTTACAAATTAAGATTTGAGATTTTTCTGAGTTGGCTAAAAACTATTTTCTGAATTTCTAACATAATATAAAAATTGAACTTTACGTTTAAATAGAAAAAAGTTTAATTTGTAAGTATCTAATTGAGGTCGATAAATATATACGATAATTATTATATTTACTCATTAAAATCGAATATAAACTTTTAATATATTAGTCGTTAAGGAAATTTGATTGCTAATATAATGTTTATATAATGCAGTTCGCTAAATTTATTTGATAACACTTTTATACAATGTTAATTGCATTAATAAATTTTTATCCAAAAAATTGATGAGATTTATTATTTTTATCTTTAAATTTATTTTTTTTTATTTCTCATATTAGATCACAAAGTTTAATAACAAAATAAAAGAGTTATCAACTTTATTGTATACTAGCAATATGAATCTAGTTTTTTTGCTCTTGGCTAATTTCAATTATTTCATTGTATCATTTTGCTATAATCAATACTATGTATCAAATCTTCATATCACAACATGAAATCTAACAATTATACGACTTGTATGAAATACATATTTAATTAATGTCTTATTATACAATCTAACTTTTTACTCGCACACAAAGTAATGAGTGAAATATTATTTCTTATCTGACCTATGTGTATTGTTTGTTTGGATTTAATATCGATTTTGTTCAAGAAATTAATTATATTATACTATATTTTAAAATATTTATTTCTTCTTATTTCAATTGACAAATTTTTTTTCGGATTTCGCAACTGATTTACCAACTTTTTACAAATTGCGTTTTACTAATTTTTTTATGGAAACTAAAACCAAAGCTGTTATGATAAAGATTAGTATGATACAGAAAGTGTTTTATGTTGATACAATTCAAGTGTATTTTGAACTGTTTCGTGTTACATTTTATTAGTCTAACTAATATTTTTCTAAATTGTACGTTTTCTGAATACTGACGATTATAGACGTATATTGTATCATCAATAAAACATAAATATTGATTATTTTTATTGATCCTAAGAGAATTTTTTTTTAAAACATTTAGGTCTAAGATTCAAATTTCAAATTTTATTTAGCTTGTCGACTTTTTGAGTTTTAAACTGAAAGGAAATAGACTTACCTACCTTACGCAAGTCATTAATGGCAAAAATAAGTTTATAAATAAAAAATTTTTTTTTGCCAGTCGCAAACACTTGAAAGTATTTTATTAAAAATAAAAAAATGGAATAATTTGTTTGCCCAAAGATAATTTTTTTTCATCATTTAAAAAATAATTTAATAATTGTTGAATATGATTTCAAAAAACAATACGGTCTTTCGAAATGGTTTGTTAATGGTAAATTCAAGCTTTCTTATGATTGAAATCAGCTATTAATTTTTTGTGTCTATCTCATTCTTGAAAAGTAATTTTTTTCAGATCTGAATCATATTTTAGATCGAACATAAATTTGAAGCACAATAGAAAATCAAATTAAATTAGCCGTTTTAAATTCCATATAGGTTTAACTTTATTTGGATTTAGTTGAATTCGAACAATCGAGATTTTATTTTTTTGTTTTGTTTTTGAAATAATTTTAAAATTCTTATAGTGTGAAACTCAATTTACTAATTTCCGCCTACCTGAGTACCATTATGATGTGATTAATTGTTTAATTTATATACTGAATTGTAAATTTAATGTGTAATAAATTACAAAAAGCTGCAACGTATCAAGGAGCAATATATTTGAATGCTACCGCTAAAATCTTCGAAGTGTAAAAAATTAGTGTTTTCGATTATAATTTTGCTCTTTTATTATTTTACAAACCAATGATTTAGCTAACTACTTAAAAATCAATATCTTAAAAAAGGCAAAAATAAAAGAACAAAAATGCTAAAAATCCAGTTTCATCAAATCAATCAACTCCTGAAATTTATAGAAAAAAAAATTAAATATAATCTGATATTGTTACCAATGATACGGGCACAAAGTGAATGTAAAATTTTATTATCTAATTAAATTTTTTTCGAATCGAGAAAATAAAAGCGTTGAGTATTTCCTATCTTATCACATCTAAAAAATTTCGTTTTTTTTTTGTTTTGCCGATTTGCTAGTTTTAAAATTTTACCTAAACATAAACCTAAAATTTACTTTTAAATAAAACATTAGCTGTAAACATGCATATTAATTCAATATTCACTGAGATGAATAAATCATTAAAAACAATAAAAAATTGCATCTTACCAAGTTTTGACAATTGACATGAATTTCGCTTATTTACGAAATGATTTTATTTTATTTTGAATTAAG
>BLXL01004705.1:0-13828 GCA_023170135.1 Acarapis woodi | reverse complement strand
CGATTTATAGATACATCTCTAATAGTATCTAAAAAATTTGCCAAAGTACTTCAAAGTAAGATGGGTGGTTAGGTGTGAAAAAGCCAAAAAAAATCAATTTAAATATATCAATAAAAATGTTCTTTTATTTATTTATTCATTTATTTTATTTAATTTCTTTTTTGTTTTGAAATGATGATGATGTAATATTTGAGAGCCCCCTTTTTTATACATAGAGGGTACAGTGTATAAAACCAACCAAAAGTTGACGAGTTTACTTTATATAAATAATGTGGGTGGGTTCTAAAGATGAGTGAGAGAAATATTAATGTTTCAAAATTAAAAATGTCAAGTGAACCAACTAGATAAGAGAGATGATCTATGTAGTTGAAATGAATGGACAAGAACATGTTTAAAATATTCTTGATAGATCTTCTTTATCATCATCTAAAGAGTAAAAACCTTTCAACATAGCTTTGGATTAAGTTTTTCTATAATAGCTTCTTGAGTGATCATTAATTGGGGTTTGGTAGCAGGGCTGACTTATACTATCGTTATTTAAACTATCATTAGCATATGTTCGACTATAATTATTAACCACACTATTTGTGTGAATAGATGACGCCTGATTGAGAGGAATAGACGAATTATGATTCACAAGATTTTGTAATAAATTCTGTACATGAGAATTTGTTGACGATCTTTTGTACTTAGATAATCTTGATCTGTGTTCTTCTAAGGAAATATCCTCATCTGGGTGCATGATTTTACCGTTTGGTGGCTGTACAATTTGTGTTGGTACATTATTACTATTAGATGATGTACCATTAGCCACAGTTGACGATTTACTTGCTTCTATTTCCGATTTCATTGAATTATTTAAATCATTGTGTTGATTGAGCGGTGAACTCAGATTGTTGATTGGTGTTTGATTTGTTAGGTTGTTTGTTATAGCAGCAGCTGGGAAAAGAAGCTGACTCATAATTGGTTTATTTGGTATAGGCGGCGGTACCCCGGTATTTTTCATCAGATCAATAGGTGGTCTTATCGATGGATTTCCAAGTGGTGGTAAGCCAGGTGGATGATGTGCAGTGGATAAAGGGACACTAGGTGGTATAGGTGGAAATGGCATACCTATTTTGTGTTGTTTTCAATTAAATAAATTATTTATTGAACAATTATTTTTCAAAATGTAAAATTACCTGGAATCGGCATCATAAATGGTGGCAAACCAGGCGGAGGTCTAATTAAATTGTGTGGTGGTATTATAGGTGGTACATTATTTTTTGCAAATGAATTCGGTAATGATGATGTTGATACTGAGTGGTTTCCTGTTTGAATATTATTGGGCGTTGATTTATCATTTTTTTTATTTTCATGCTCTCTTACATCACCTTCTGGTATACCCTCCATACCATAAATCTCAAAATCTACACTATTGCGATTGGGTAATGCATTTGGTATTTTATCAATTGCTTCTTTGTGCACCTGCATACAATGAATCGCCAGGCCGGGTCCAGTAAATAATTTTCGCGCACAAATGTGACATTTAAAATGTTTAGCTTTCTGATGTTGGACAAGAATTTTTTCATCATCGAATTCGCGATTACAATACCTGTGCGAATAAGAAATGCACAAACAAGAAAATAAATGCATAAAATAAGATAAATTAGTGTTTTCAAATTTCGTTTACATACCAACACCATGGTTTAACTGGTTTCTTTTTCTTTCTTCCCATTGTTGATTTTTAATGATTAAAATTTATCGTCTATTAATTACGTTTAAGTGAATTTTTCAATGCATAAACAGACAATAAAATTTTTCAGGAAAGTGATGAATCCAATTGATTTTAAAAAAAACTAGCTTGATAAAATTGTAAAAAGTCCCTAGAAAATTTTTTGTAACTTTATTTACAACTGTTCTCTATATAGAAAATAATGAAAATAATTTCAAATTAAATAGTCAACCACCCTAATTTGACTATTTTGATAGTTATTAATTTTTCATTGAATCATTCAATATATTATTTGATTGTTTTTAATGATCATTATTTGACCAACGGACTCTACGAACGAACGAAGTCCAACTTTAAAAAAAGAAGGAAAGGAAAAATGGAGAGAATTGTAAACAAAACACTCAGTGTTTTATTTTTTCTTCAGATGGCAGTAAAAAAATTTAAGCGGGCAAATATTTTTTAAAAATTCTAGAAATATTCTCCCAAATTTAAACCTAAAAAAAATTAATTATGATGATTGATAGTTGAAATACTTTTGTCGTTTTTTAAATAGTAAAATTAATTAGGGAGTGATTAAAAAATTAATTAGAGAAATCATTGAAATAATCTAATATGATGATAAAATATTTATCAAATTACAAAAAGAAAATTTTAATCTTTCAAAACTTATCAAATTCATGGTATGTGCTTCTCTTTCGAATTTTTGAATTATAGATTTAAAGCATCTACCTTTTTTGTAGGTGCTTAAATATTTTTTTATATTTATAGCCTATAAATTTTTGAAACGAAAAAAGTTTTAATACTTGTTTTGTAAATCCAAATTTGTGGCATTTTATAGAAAATTAGTAAATTATAAAAATAAATTAGGATTGAAAGCTCTCGAAATTTGACAAAAATATTGTATAAAAATTATCGGAAAAATGCGATCTCCAATAAAATTTTTGAATGAAATTTAATTGATTTCTTTTTTTATTTAAAAAATGAGTAAATTCGATAAAAAATTTAAAGCAATTAATTTTCAATCTTCAATCAGATGAGAGAAAAATTTTGTTTTTATACTTAATTTAAAATTTGTATCATTTTCTATAGCTTACAAAAACTATACATTTTTTTTAGATAATTTAGATTAGTCTTTACTTTTTGAAATTGAATCTTTGAAATTATAAATATAAAAATAGCTCTGGATTCATTATGTTTTCAGACATGAATATAAGAATCTATATTTTTCATCTTTTATTGTGTTTCATTATTTAATGAGTTGAAAAAACGAATATAACTTTCATAATATGGATATGTTACGAAAAATTTGTAATCAATTTATGAGAATAATAAAATTTTAGTATTTGTAATGAGAATATTTTAAAAGAACAAAAAATTCGGCAATCACTAATTGAAGAAAGATAATTTTTTTTGATTGGTGATTTAAATTCAAAATTAGATATAAGCTTCGAATAAAAGATTTTATATTCAAAGTTTATTGACATTCAAATTTTTCAATTTAAAAAACTCTAGATCAGGTGAATAAATTATTAATAATGAAAAAATATGAAATTCAAATTTTAGAATCTAAAAATTTAGCTTGAATATAATTAAAAAAGTTAGAATAGGCTGCTAAAAAACTATTTAAAATTTCATTACTTGGTTGCTTGGATGCCCCAAAATTCATTTTTTTTTTAATAATGAATAGTCAAAAATTGTTCAAATTTAAATTTTTTCTAGCATTCCTTATCGAAACTATGAAAAGAAAAAATAGATTTATGTGTAAAAATGATATATAAAATGCTATATAAAACGAAATATATAATTCAAACATTTGATACAATTTATAAAGTACCTTGATTTATTACATGATCAACCTTTTTACAAGTATAAACCACTAAGAGACTGTTATATTTATGAAAATGAAAATGTATTCATCACAGTGGAAACGCTACTTATGAAAATAATAGAATAAACTTCTTGAAATTTTTAATCGATTTGCACGTATATTTTTCTTTCATTTATTTTTAAAATCTTATTATCTTAGAATGCTTTAGTACAGATTATTTTTATGATTGTATTATAAACCTTTGATTTTTAACTTTTTTTGAATGACCAGCTTTTATTTTCTCACCTCTCACTACACTTTCAGTTTTTGTTATTCACTATTGGTAATCTTTCCTAAGTTTATTTCACAACACAACATATTTCATCTGAGGAACTTAAATTCTAAAAAAAATTTCAAAATTTGTAATAAAATTTTTTTATCTTTTGGAAACGACAAAAAAAAGGATTATTATATGCTTTTATTTTTAGAATAATGCTTAAATCAAAAATTTTAATTTAATAAGTAAAATGGAAAAAGTTACAAATTATATATTGCATTTACAAAATTTTACTTATAATGATTTTTTGAATTCAAATTTGTTCACTTATTTTCAACATTGATTTATTACAATGGTATGTCTTTTTTTATCACAAAATTTGAGACTTCCGGTTTTCTTGTTCTATCTATATGCTATATGCTATCAAACCATTTAAAATTTATATTTTCACACCATCTTGCTCAAACAAAAAAAATTCATTGATTTCAACAATTAACGGTGTGATTCGCTAAGATTTGTGTCTGTCATTATGTCATCATTGTGATAAACATTAAACTGATGAAACCGTCTAAATATCTCAAAACAATTTCAAATGTCATTTTCGTCTTAAAATGTACCTCAATGATTTTTATTAACAAATTAATGACATAATTTATTTAATTTTACTTCCATTTATTCTTTGAAATCTACTCAAAACATCACTTCAAATCATTTGGCTCCTTTTTTTTTTAAATGATTTAGGAAAAATTTTCAAATCCAAAATGCTTTAAAAAGAAATTTTTGACTTGATAAGAATTCACATTTCAAATTATTAAATTATAATGTTTGAAATTTATGCACGAAACATTTTAAGTCTAAATATTCGCTCATATTTTTTTCAATTTTCATTAAAATTAATTTCAATGTTTTTTTTGCTGAAAAGATTAAAATTGATCATTATTTTTGATTTTATTTTTTATTTTCAATTGTCGAAAAAAAAATTGATGCGAAATACAATCATGAACTTTATTTCATTAATCTTTATAGTAATTCAAATAATTTGATTGTCTTAATACTAATGATTAAATTTATTCATGCTATAATTATATAAAATGTGATTCCTTTTTTGTCTTTGAAATTCGAGTTAACATAATATGTTTTACGCTATCATTTTATCACTGATAATGTAAATTATTTAGATTAACTATTAAAAGGAAAAAAAAAAATACTATTGGGTAATTAATCTTGTAGCTATTCCAAAATTACATTACGAACCGTAAATATTAAGAAAAAAATTTTATTGAAAAAATTTATTTTATTTATTGTGATTACAATACTAAGCAATTAAAATTTAGGTTAACAACTTAGTAAATCACCGCTGATACATAAAAAAAAGTTTGCTAAAAATTAGAATAATTTAATATTATCTTTGCTAATTATGATCGCTTTGAATAGATTTTTGTTTTTTAATATGTTTAGAAAATCTAGAATCCATACGATGCAAAATGATTATATATATATATTTAAAAATTGACTAATTATCTCATATTGATTTAGTCAGTGCTTATAATAATTTTGAATTCATCCATAATAATTAGAACTAGATCTATCTTTCCGTGTTTGCATATATATTTGACATAGGCTTCACTGATTTAGATTATGCTTACTCTTATCCAAATATTTTGTGGATTCAATCATTAGTTGATGATGAAGTATGATGATTGATTATAATTAAAATCAGTGTGTTTGAGTGCGCATTCAAAAGCCATTTGTTTTGTATACGTTGCTGGGACTTACGTAGTAGGTTTATTAGACGCTAGCTTAATAATTTATACTTCGATGTGTCAATTTTAATAATATAGACAAGCTAATGTATATAAATACAGACAAGGATTATAAGGAAAGTAAAAATCAATAAGATGTCTAAGAATCATAAGGCTTTAATATGATCAATCAAATACATTTGCTACCAAATAGAAATCGTTGACCTGTAGTTCATTCCTGATAAAAAACTATTAAGAAAAAAAAAAGTTAAATTTCAAATTACAGTTTCGATATTTGTGTATTTTAGCGGCTTTTTCACACTAAGCGACATATGCTTGAATAAAAAAAAAAAAAAAAAATATTAAAAATCAGCCCGAAGGTTAAAAGATTATTTTTTTACTATCAAAAATTATTTTGTGTGTAAGATAATTATTTTCTTGTATCTTTCAATAAATTTGTCAAGTTATATTATTCGTTCTTCCTAAATTGTTTCATAAATTGTCAAGTGGTACTCAAATAAGAAAATACTATTGTCTTTAAATGCGCAGAACTTCACTTATTAATTGAATTGTATACACATGTCGTTTTTATATTCATTAAATACTCTTCATTCATATGACTCGGTCCATTTTAATCATGAAATAATTTATTATTATTATTTTTCACAATTCATCTGGATTCAAAATTCTTGATAGATAGGATAATATTCTTGTCCCATTCTGTAATTTTTCCTTTAAATTTGACCATATCGAAAATTAATTTAATAGATCTTTTCTAGTTTTAAAATTTTAATTAGGTTACTTGTCATAATAAACTTAAATGAATCATTAAAAAAATTTTAGTGCAGACTATACACTTTTTTGTTTAAATTTCATTATCAATTACTAATGGAGGGTGCTCTGATATTATTAGTTTAAAAATTTTTTTTAGCTTTAACAGTTTTAATCTCATAAGAGGTATAATTTTCTTATACAAAAATTGATTTATTTTTTTTTGAAGAAAATTTTTCAGGGACAATATCTGGCAATTTATCAAAATTAGCCTTAATGTATTTTCTTGCTTTTAAGGAATTTATATATAGGATTAATAGCATATATTAAAAAAAAATAGTTGAAAAATTATCTTTTACATTTTATAATTTTGTACGCTTATTTTGCATCTAACTTTTGACCTTCACTTTTTGTTACAATTATACTTCCTATATAATTTTCTACTTTGTCTTGATTGTAAACTTTTTAAAATTTATCAATCGTTTGATATTTAAAAATTGTATTTTTTTTTTATCTTCAACACACATTTAACAATCACATATTTATAAACTAGGTTTTGTGAAGATTCTGGGCAAAATATATTTATCAAAGAAAAAATTGTCAGAATCAATAATTCAACACAAGTCAAATATTTAATTTGAATTATTAGAAAAACAAATTTGCCTTAAATTAAAAGAATATTCGATTCTTTTTTTTTATTGTCGATTTGAATATAAAATCAATTAAGTATTTCAAGAATATTTAAAGTTATATCTAAAAAAAACTTCAATTAATAATTGTGTGGTAAAATTTAAATCTATTCAACTTAGAATATATTGTTTATCTGTTTTTCTAATACAAATCGTTTCGGCTAATTAAAAATATCAATATGTGGTAATATGTAATACTCAGAATATCATTTTAAATAAAAAGAATTTGAAATAAGTAGTCAAAAATTTTTTCTCGCGAAATCAATTGACTTATATTATATAAATTTTAACAAAAACCTTTTTCAAACAATAAAAAAGTTTAAAAAAGAGCTACAAAGATGAGAATCCAATCTTTTGTGTTCAATATAAAGCAAGATTATATTTGACACTAAATATTTTTAACCTTTCCAGTGAATTTTCGAAATTTCTTTCACAATTTATATATAATGCAATTGATTGAATTATCAGATACAAAAAAATTGAGTACAAAAAAAAATTTACAAATGTCAAGGCGATCGATTAGAGTGTATTTCTTTTGAAATTCGATTTTTTTGCAGAAAAATGTTTATTTGATTTAATTATTTATTTAAAATATGTGACATATATCTGGATATACTTTGGCAAACCCGATCGTAATAATTTTAAGTTTCCGATCATTTACTTCTGGGAAAATAGGCGCCATTGACATTTCAAAAATAAAATGTAATTACTTATTTTATTTTAAGTAAAAATTTTAACTTTTTTTTATGATAAAATTTTCACTCACAGATTTAAAATTCTATTGCTTTTTAATAATCAAGTGGTAATCAAAGAAAAATTTACTTATTTTAAAAACTAATCATAATTTATACTTACTTTTGAAGACATCTAGCAATTAAATTGAATAATGAACAATAAAAATTTTATTTCCTGTACAATTTATTAAAATTTTCGGATTGGTATGAATAACAATCTATGACGAATTTTTTTTCAGTCGATTTTTAATTTCAAATATAAATAAAAATTGATTATTTTTAATTAATTAAGTAAATAAATTTAAGATAAAATTTAGAATAAAAAATTTAATATGAGTTATGTTGTGAAAAAATAAAAAAATTCCGAAATTTCATTTGTATAAAAACAAAATGTCTAACATATCAAAAATCAAATGAATTTGTTTGATAATAAAAGTAAAAAAATTTTCTTTTTTTTAAATTTTCAACAAGATTAGAGAATTTTTGTGATTCAAAGTTAAAAATTTTATTACTATTATATGTCTGTAATATTTTTTATGGTTAAAATATTTACATTTACTTTTTTAGCTGTCATTAGCAAATGCACAACAAAAAATTCCACAGCTAAATGTAAAATTTTTAGACAAGTTTTCAATAATTTTATCTTACTAGTTTGTTGCATATAAATTTTCTCGATTTTTTTTTGATGCCAGTAAAATTTAAAAAATTTTTTTGTATTTCGAAATTGTCCATAAAATTTATTAAAATTAAATTATGTTACGATTTGCTTTTGATCGAATAGATTAATATAGAAAAATTACCTTTGAAGGAAAATTATTCATTTAATAATTATCAATAAACTCTGCTTAACAAATTGATAAGTCTGTACAAGTATACCCATATTTAATGAAAAATTTTTCTAAAAAATTGAATCAAGCAAAAAATTCAAGGATTAGTGCAAAATATCTGAATAGAAATATGGCTTTGAAGAATTTAAGTTTAAAAAATAGTTCATAATAATATTAAATGTGGTCTTAATTTGATGTTCTATTTTATTGATCTTTTTTTGATTCTGTTATAGATTCGGCGAGCAAAAAATTTGGAATGAAAAAATCATGTCGAAAATAATTTTAAAATTTTTCTAGTGCTTGAACAGTTTCAATGCAAATAATTTTTTTTTCTTCATAATTCAAACTTAGTAAGTAGATAAATTTCAAAAATTTTGTATTCGAGAATTTTAATGGAATTCTTACTTCACGAAAGTCCTAATTAATAATTTATTTTTTAAGCAATTTATTATGAAAAGATCATTTCACTTCTTCAGAAAATATTTCATAATATCAAACTAATAGGTGAAAACATACATCGTGTTTTTTATTCTTTAATATCATCATAAAATAACAATTGAATTCGCGTATAGTAGGCTGCCATCTAATTTAATTTTTTTCATTTTTGTCAGCCAAAACTAAAATCATTTATCTTCAAAAAAAAATTTCAAACTTAACTCAATTGAACAAGTGAAATACTTTTGTAAAAATATTACAAAATCAATTAAAGATTTTTGATTGCTTGATAGCAAATTATATAGGATCTATCGACTTATCGTCAAGTAACATTTCTCACAAATTTTTTCTTCCAAATTAATTTAAAAGTTCATTTTCATTACTAATAATGAACATCAAAATGAAACTAGACATGCTCGTAATGCAATAATATCAAAATTTATTTTAATTTATCATCTTTATTTTTGCGAAAAAAATTTTATAAATCCTAAATATAACTGAAAATTTGAATTATTTATGAAAAACTGTATTTACAAACATTCTTTTGAAGTATATTTTTTTGAAAATCAGAAAATTTGCCACTCGTATAGTTATCAACCAATCAGCAAAAAATTGATCTATTTCTAGAATTATTGATTTACAACATAATTCACCAAACGTTATTGACGAGCTTTTCATTTTTTATGTTGATGGTGCCAATTTATTTAGATACACAATATTGTAATAAATAATAAAATTATTTATTCATTTTTTTATTTATTTTAATAACTAAAAACTTTTTATTAAATAATATTACTAATAATTATTTTTCAATTGTTTTAAATTCATTCGCCTATTATATTTTTGAATATGTACCACATATCTACCAATAATATTTTTTAGTACGTCTTTGGGTCTACAATGATTTAATTAGCATTTATTTTGATTACTTTTTGTTTCAATTTCCCTTCTCTTTTTTTAAGAATTTAGATTTTAATCTCTTCTTGCTATTTGATGGCTGTATTCTTATAGGAACTGAAAATTTCAAATCTTGTATTATGTTTATTTTTGATTTTTTAATCATATTTTTTTAATCGATTTAAAACAGTAAATCAAAATGTTCTTAAAAACTAAAATGATTTTTATTTTATTCTATATTTTTTGTAATTATTTTAGTAGCTTCTTTAAAATAATTCAAAAAATTGATATGTTTAATGATACATACATCTATAAGATTTCATAAATCTTATCCTCTACTTTGAAATCTCTCCTTAATCAAACTTGTAGAAAAAAATAGACTTGAAAAATTACTAAAATATAGTGTTTTTGAAAAATAGGAAACACTAATCTAATTTGTAATACATAGGAATGTACTATATCCAATAAAGTACTTTGGAATAACTTATTATGCAATAACATTATGCTCATGCACAGAAAAATTTTATTGTTGATACTTTACGGAGTAAATACTATAAAATGAGATAAAGAATAATTCTTTAAATGCATTTTAACTAAAATTTAGATCAGTCAAATCAGAAAAACACAAATTTCGAAAAATTTTTATCACTTGAACCACTTTTTTTCTTACACAAATCGAATATTGCTGTAAATAATTTTTTAAAATTTTTTCGATTCGAATTATATATTTAAAATTAATAATGATATATAACAGATGAATATAAAATTTAGCAATTAGCAATCAGTATATGAAAAGTTCGAATAAAAATTATGTAATATTAAAAAATTTTGAGTTGTGATCACAATAATGTCCTTGATTTAGAACAATGAATACAATAAATTTTTAAATGAATAACTAATCAAATAAAAATTTCAAAATTATAATTTACAAATTATATGATCATTTTAAAGGCAATTTTCAAATAATTTCAATATTAAGCAAAATAAAATTTAAAAAGAGATTGGCAGGATATGAAAAAAAAATATATATATTTAGTAGCAATTAATAGAATAGCCTGAAATTAAAAAAAAAAAACCTTGTAAAATTTTTGGTTAACAATATTTTTAAATGAAGTCCCATAAAATAAAATAAAAAAAGTGAAAATATAATTAGTTCAGGTGAATTTCATAAAAATTCTATTCATTTAAAAAATATGATTTTAAATCGATTTGGAAACATTTTTTTTAAATTGAAACATATTTTATATTATATTTTATAATGAATATTTAAAAAAATATTTCGTGTAATAAGAAGAATTAAAGCGTTTTATTCAAAAAAGAACCAAAATGATTTCTTTTTTATTTTTTATCCTGTTAAAAACTTATGTTAAGATAATTTAAAAAAAAAATTTAAGATGATAAATATTTTAAAGGAATCGATTGATTTGTATAATTTCGAAAATTTTTATATATAAAGCAAATCGATATTACATATTCTTTACTATTAGAAAACCAACACAGGAAACAAATTTATTCTTTAGTTTAGTATTAGGCAATAGGTTTGTCAAAATTCTAAAATTAATTAAAATATTATATAATATTTTCCTCATTTTACTGCCTGCATAAAGATTGATATTATCACCGTTACAAAATTAATCAATTTAATTGTATATAACTTTTTAGTTTGATCTAGAAAATTCAATCAAATTTTCTAAAAAAATTTTTTGTATAAAAAAAATATTTGTTTTTCAAATATGATTGCTGAATCAAAATAAAAAAAATAAATGCAAATAACTAAACAATATTAGTAAATCTCTGAAAATTAATCGCTCAATAATTTACTAGAATTCTTTATTTAAAAAAAACTTTTCAAATAAAATGTAGAATTTTAATGAGTTGCATAGATCAATTAATTTTTCATAATCTACAAAATAATTGAAATTAATAATCTAAATTTATATCATTGACAAAAGTATCTTGATAGTTAGAAAAAATAAATTGATAAATAATTGAGATCAAAGTTTTTAAAAACAGTGCCCGTTTTCGTTTTATTTTTATTTTTGAAGGTAAAATGATTTGTTGACTGAATAGGGTATCCCCATGTAACCTTGACTGTCTGATGTTTTAATCTCTGTAAAAATCAAATTGTAAATTAATAGATAAATGTAAAAGGAAATCGCTTAGTCTGATGCGAATTTCTCACAAAAAAACAGTGAACAAGAAAAATATTGACTTATCATAATGACTATCTAAAACTTGGAAAGAAGTTTTAGGATTATAACCATTTGTCTGTTTATTTAGTTAAAAAAATAATATTTATTCTAATTCAAGTGGGGTCAAATACTATAAAAATATTAAATCGTTGTTATAAAGATGTTAAATGAGATTGAAGATTATAATTTTATTAATTCGACTTAATGGAACCACTCAAATTTCAATAATCGATTTAGTATTTTTTCATAAAAAATGAAAATTTATAATTTTCTTATAACTTTTAATAATTAATTTCTAGCGAAATTCTCGAAAATAAAATGCAAAAATTTTTTCATAATTGTAAAATCTAATAATATTTTGAAAAAAAAAAAAAATTATTTTTCACATAAATCGAGAAATTCGAAATAGCGTCGAGAAAATGAAAACAGAAGATCAGTATTTAAGTTGATACTTTATTATATGCAATGTTAAGAATTGATTTTTTTTGATAATCCTGATCCATAATTTATAAATTTTCTATAGTTATGTCTCAGTAAATCGAGTACCCATAATATTTGAGCGAAAATTTTTTCATTAAAAATTTCCAAGTTTAGTTCAAAAAATCCTGAAATAATATTTAAATAAATAAATATACTTTCACAAAAAAATTTTGAGAACAATTTAAATTATTTTTTAAAAAAAAGCTATAAAATTTTTTTACTTCTTACCTTAAAAAATTTATTTAAATAATTGCCTTTTCTTATAATGAAACTAATTTCATCATCAATCATATAAACATTCAGCACAGAATTTTTTGTGAATGTTATCTAATTAGTTACATAAAAATTTTTCTTTTTATAATCGTCATTTCAAAAATATTTAATGAAAAGATAAAGTAGTACTTTTTGAAGATGTTTATTTACTCTCTCTATGATATGTTAAGCTTTCTTTTTTATACTGGAAAAAATATTTCTACGTATAAAAGTGGAGAAAAAGATTCAAATTATAATAAAATCAAAAATCGAATATTATTTATGACTAATATGCAAACAATTGTCTTTACCCCCTATATGAACAATAAATTCCAAATCGTTAAGTAAACTTGAATAATTAAAAGCCTTAGGGATTAAAAAAATTAATTGAAATTCGATAGCCGGGAAATTTTTTTTTTTTAACTTCAAGCTGATAATTTAAAAATGTTAAGTAATTAGAATTCTTCGGTTTTGTAGAAAAAAATCTAAGTTTAAAACTATGATAACTTAATTACTATTATTTATCATTCGTTTCTGTCAAATAGTCGAAATGCATTATAAATTTATTAATGAATAACCAATTAACGAAAATCAGAATATTGATCTTTCAAATAAAATAATAAATACATTAAAGGATTTATTGAAATAAATAAATGCTAAAATAATTACATATTAGATATTGTGTGATAAAAGTGCTTTATACAACATTTCATTGGAGTCGTAAAAATTGTTGATTTTAAATTAACGTTATTTAGTTTTTGCAATAAAATAAAATTAAAAGTTTTTTTTTTTTTTAAATTTAGTTTATTATTTACATCATATCTTACCTCATTTCAAAAAAGTCATCTTTAAGTGATAGTTCACTGAAACGAATTCTAAAAATGAAACTTCTTATGTCTTTTTTAAATAAAAATTTTGTTTGAGTATATGAAACATTTAAGACTTTTTTAATGAATTATTCTCTTGAGTTTTTCAATAGTTGAATTTTATAAAGAACTGTTGAGTTTAATT
>BLXL01004701.1:0-10125 GCA_023170135.1 Acarapis woodi | reverse complement strand
TTGAATTGGCCAACTTCGTTGCTGTTCATCATTTTTACAAAACCATAGTTTTTTAAATAAACTTTTTAAATTTAGATAGTCAGTACTTGCTAAAATGAATTCTTTTGAAATTGTTTGATCACATATATTGATTTGTTTCAATATTAAATTACATTCATCGTGCCATGAAGGTATTCGAAGTTTTAAACAATCAATAATACTTTTTAAAGTTGATTTACATAAATTATAATTTTGATTGGTTGATAAACGAACTTTTTCCAAAAGTTCTAATGCTAGATTATCTGGTAAGTTTGTAGATGGTGTACTAATAACTTGAAAATTATTCTCCAAACTTAATGACTCTAAATTTAATTGACTAGGTTCCTCATTTTCTGAAAATTTATCTTTGTTAGTTATTTCATTATTTGGTTGTGAAAATAAAATTTCATCGTTTTTTTTCAATACTTCTATTTCGCAATCTGATGATTTTGTATTGGTTCCCGGCGATATCTGGATAGATTTAGCTAGCACCTTAACAAGTTCGCATCTCAATTGTGTTAACTTCACTTGAGCGTGATTGATTTGCTTTTGTGTTTTATTTGGATTTTTCGTTAAACTTGATTCTAGCAGACTTGATATATTTTTCACAAATTGAAGATACTCATTATTGTCTAACTGTTTTCGGAAATTGGAAAATAATAATTTTGACTTTTTTAGTTCTTTTTTATTCTTTCAAGAATTTTTATATTTTTTGTTTAATTATGTGCATTTTTTTTGATAAATTTGCTTGAAATAAAATTTATCATTTATGTTTCAAATTCTTTTTAGATCAAGTTTTTTTTTTTTCAATTTCAAGTTATTAATTTAGTTAGAAAAAATTTTATCTTAATCTAATTACATTTACTTTATTAATAGTCAAGATTTTTTTCGAGCTAAAAACGATTATATTGTACGTTTTTTCAAAAAGATAATTATTCAAATTCTCAGAGAATTTTTCAGAGGAAAAATACTTTTATATATTTTTATAACTTTTTTTAAGTGGATATAAATAATTGAACTTTAATTCAAGAAGATGATACTATATAGATGATATTAATTAAAAATTAATAAAATAAATTAAATTTTGTTGAAAAATTGTATTTTTCAATTCATTCAAATCTGTTTAGAATCTTTAAAATTCTAGCATAATTCAAAAAATATTCAATATCATAATTCATTTTCATTTATATTTGAAAAAACATACTTTTCTATTCAAATTTATTGAAATATCATAATTATAAAATCTATAAATTTATTGTGATTTTTTTGTTTAAAAATTTAGTTAGCAGAAAAAAAATTTAGCTGAAAAAAGAAAACCTATTTATATTACTTACGTAAGTTGGTTGACAAAAACTAGTCGGAATGAAGCCAAGATGACCATAAGCGGAAACTGTATAAGTATAATCAAAGCCTGGTTTCAAAACTATGAACAAATCACCTGTTTTGAAACTTAAAATTTTTTCGTCTGTCGATTCGTAATCATAAATAGTTCGTACTAAGATATCACCGACTGTCATTTTTTACAAAAAAAAAGTATAACTTTTATATTCTTTGAAATTTTGTATTCAGTCAAAATTTTTTTTAAAAAAGTATAAAAATTTTTCAAGAATTTTTTTATCTAATTAATATCATAAAATTGAATATATAAAGATAAAGGTCTAACGATTCGAAATTAACATTGATAACAATCTCTGGTTATTTTGCAATCAAAAAATAGTCTTATTACTTATTTTTTTTTTTCATTTTTAAAATCTTGATTACACTCTGTTGCGTGAAAAATACCCCGTTCCTAGAAAAAAAAGAAAAATCTTTCCGTGCGCATTCTATATAAAAAATTTATGTTGCTGACAGGGACGCATCTGATTTGTTTACCTTTCTAATTTCGTTGAACACAAAATAACCCTTTGAAACAATGGATAAATTTTTTCTGATCTGCGCATTCTATATGGTAAGTTTGTCATAATCAAAGCTTATCTAAGAAAATACTTCAAATCCACTAGATTTTAAATTTTCCCGCAACTGGCGATCAATATCAGATTACAAAATCACAAATGATAAACTTTCGAAATTAAATATTTTCAATTATATTAGAATTTATTTCTATATTTAGAAAATAAACTTTAATTTTTCGAAAATTTTTTATTTTAATTCTTTCACGAAAATTAAAAATATACAATTTCTGCATAATCCGAATTCGAATGTTTTATATCGAATAATTTAAATAACGGATCTAATTTTTATAAAGTTCAATCGCATGTGGTTCTAATCTCAATTCGATATAAAACATGTTGTTAAAATTTACAGCAAAAATCAGGTAAATTTATTTTCTCTAGAAATAAATTTACATTAAAATTGATAAATTGCAATAGAACCTAATTGGAAAATTCTATTCGGGAATATAACTAAGATCTTTTGAATAGTTCTAGCGTCAATTAAATCTATTTTTATTGTTAATCAGCGAATGTTTTAAATCAAATAAAAACGAAAGTGAAATTTTTTTGGAAACATAAAACGACTAAAAATTCCAATAGCTATTTACTTAATCAGTCAAATTACCAATTAAAAATCTTGCAAAAAGAGATCAGTATACTTAAAGTAAAGAAAATTTAATCTTTCATTCATATATATGTACCTAATTCGAATATTCATATAATCTTGCGATCAGATAGTCTCAATTGTAGAATTAAGAATTGAATTTTTTTTTAAATTAATTGCAAAAAAAAATAAAAAAAAAAAAAGTTAAAATTTTGATTTTTGTGAATATATAAATCAAATTTAAGTTCATAACTAAAATAATATATAATATAAAATCGATTAGAGTTTTTCAAGTCAAATTAAAATGTGAAATGATAAAGTAAATTCATAAAAATGTATCAAAGTTTGAAATGTTCTATAAAAATAAAAAAAAAATGTCAAAGCTGTACTTAGTTAATTTTTCAAAAGAAATTCGGATAATTCAGTTGTCAATATTGATTTATTTAATTTTACTAAAAATTTTTATGAAATTTTAAAATTTTCTTTTTAACCAGACAGAGTGAAAACTTAAAAATTTTCACTATTGAGATTATATAAATACACTTCAAAATTGATTTAATCTTTAAATATTTTTCTTGCTAGTAAAAAAAATTTTCGACATGAAATATATGTATAATATGTATGATAGATACGTAAATGATCCATTATTATCTATAAGGCTTAATCTTAACTCATTACACTAGAATTAGTTTAATATTGAATAAATTAACTTTTTGATTGCTCGGTCATTTATAGACACATTCGCCTCGAGAGCCAACTTCAAAAACTCATTATTACTACTCAAGATTTTTATTTTTAGATTTTGGTGTTTCAGATTTAAATCTTAAAAGTATTTAGAATTATATACTTATACATTTTTACGTCATTTTTCATATATTTTTATACAATTATTTGAACATCATTTCTAAAACCTATTTTGTTTTGTTATGGCCTGATTACTTATATAAAATTTTTACTTGTTCTAAATTTTTATTTTCTCCATAGTTTATTAGCATTTGATTAAATCTTACCTTATTCGTACTAATGTTATTCGTATAATGTTATTTCTAATAAGCAATCACAAACAGTCAAATTAGCTCTTGAGATATCAATTTCTTTATTTTAATGATTTTGTCGAAATCATAAAAAAAGCGATATATATATTAAAATTGAAAAATAATAGTTGTCAAAGTAAAACACACCGATAAAATCTGGTAAATTTTATTTTTCTAGACAAGCTCACTATTTGTTGAAGCATTTAAATTACTATTTTTTCAATATATAGTTTATTAAGTTAGTCATGTTAAGTTTATTATTCGAATCAAGATAAATTTCAAAATCCGATATCGATGAATGGCTTCAGCCAAATTGAAAAATTTAGAAAGATTCTAATCGCTTTTTAAGGTGGTGAATCGAGAACATAAAAAATTCATCATACAAAATTTCTCTTTTTTTTCTATAATTTTTTACAAAGATAATATTTTTCAATTTAAGAAATTTTTTTTTAAATGCAGTATTTTTCCATATATATAATTTTTAGACTTATTTAATTCATCAATCGGAAATAAATTTTAAGAATATTTAGAATAGTAATGAAAAAATATCGCAAAAATTTTCTCAAATGCTTAAATACAAAGTACTTTTTGAAATTCAAGCGAATGAAAACAAGGCGTTATTCGATTCTAATCTAAATTTCCTGCATTCACTTTTTATTATTATTGTCAAGAGCAATATCTATAATAATTTCCTTGCAAATTACATTCGACAACATACATTTTCTTCATAAACATAATATTAATTGTATTATATTATTATATCCGACTATATAATTGAATGTGAATGTTAAAAAATTAACATCTAAACAAAGAAAAAAAAAATTCAAATACCCGGCACTAGAGTAAATATAAAGTATATAGATTTAAAAAATGTACATGGATACTGTTCATTTAGATTTAATTTTAGGTCAACTTAATATGTAAAATTGAATTTTGAAAAATAATTCTCGATTTATTCGAACTTAAACAAATGTTTTAGTCGATCGTAAAAAAAAATCACATCAAAATAAAATTTTCTACAGAATATTTTAAATAAATTTAACGAAACATCATGACTGATTGAAATGACATGGGGGCAGTAACTTAAAAAATTTGGATCTGTTTTGAATAAATATGAGCCAATTCTGAAATGTATTCGAATATCTTCCAGAAGACTATACGCCATTCTTATTTTAATTATTTAGATAAATATATTTCAATTGATCTCTTTCATAAGTAAAATTTTTTTAGATTATTCAACACAAACCAGATTTACAAAAAAATAAGAAATGGACTTTATTGTAAATTGATTCCATTTATTTCTATCGACACCACCTAGTTGAGCTCATTTTAATCTATTTTGTTGAACTTATCATTACTTGTAAAAAACATAATTGTATTTATTAGCTATAGAAATGTTTTATGCTGTTTGCGGTGATAATCTGAATAAGTTTTAAATTTACAATTTATATTCCATCATCATTATGGAAAATTTCATTTTTCAGATATGATTTAATTTTCTTCAAATTGCTAGCTTGTTGAAGGCGAATTAATTTTCAGAGAGATTTTAGAACTCTCGCTTATGGTCAAAAACTAAATGTAGAAAATATTTCAAAAACTTGATTTAATACGAACATCAATGCACAAAGTGGATTGAATTAATTTTAGCTTATCAAAATAGCCTTGGTTGATATTATCTAAAAAAAATTTTTTTCAAACATTAAATCTGATTAATAAAAGGATGCTAATTTTTTCTAAATAAAAAAAAATTATTTCGTTAGCTATTTAAAAGTATTTTCAAATTTCATTAAAAAATAAACTTGATATAAAAAAAAAATTTTTTTAAAAAATTGCTCACGAGAAGAATAATTTTGCTTAAAAATTTCGAAAATACAATCTAAGCAGGTAAATTAAACAAACTTTCTAATTTTGAAAGTGTTCAAGATGCTTTTAGTAAACTAACCAAGAATTAGAAATCTTATTATGGCAAATAATCAATTTCAGCAAATAGTGAAACTATTAGAAAAGTACTTTTTGAGTTTTAGATAGTGATTTTTTCCCTGTGGGTATAATTATTAAATTTGAAAAGACTAGTATCATTTTTTTATTTTAAATTGTCAATTTTTTTTTCAATTGTATAGTATATTTTAATTTTTTTTTGTCTAATTCTAGGCTATTAGAATTATAAGCAAAAAAAATTTCTCAAAAGGACTTAATTTCGATCTAACACATTTTTTTTACTAATCATTAGTTTCTTAATTTCAAAATGACATTTTTTTTTTGTTTCGAATTTTTTAAATAAGTTAAAGATTCAATTTAAAAAGAAATTCAAAAAAATATTGGCTTTGAAAGATACATTAGAAATCATCTTATTGAATCACAGTTAGAAATCCAGAAAATAAGAATTTAGAGAAATAAATAAATTTTTAAGTGTTTTGATCAACAATCCATTTTTTATAAAATCATTAAATTTTTTTGATTCAATCAAATTTGAGATAATAATGCAAAAATTATTGCTAGATTATTCAAAAAATTATGAATTTCACCATTATTTGTCATAGCCGTTGATTGATTTGATCTGAAGTATATGAACGCCGGTACTATGATGATTAATGAATATTTATTTTTATATTTCACTATTCGATTTACAAAATAATTTTTACTCTTATTTGCTATAAAATTATTTCATTATGTAAAAATTAAATAATGAAACATGGTCGTACAATTCAAAAACAATTCAAAAACAATTCAAAATAAAAATTCATTAAATGAATTCTACAAATTTATATAAAACTAAGTTTTTCATATGAAGCGTTTTTGTCGTGAGAAATCTGATAATTTTTATGATCAAAAGCTAATTGAAAGCAAAATTACTTGTAAAGATCGAATCTGAGTCTAAAATGGTCATCTTCATTCAGTTCATTAAAAGTATTATATAAATATTAAACATAACAATCGTTGTATTTTTCATTAACTTTTTTCCCGATTTTTGTTCTTTATTGGTAAATCAATAAGATTCCTAGTAACGAAAAGATAACATGCAAATTTTCGAATATTCTGTTATTTGACAATATGAATATGAAACTAAATTTTTTTTCTCTTATTCGACTTTCATGTCGGACATTTGGAATAATAAATAAATAGTTCGTATAATTATTCTTAGGTATCAAAGAATATTCAATACATTTAATATAGATTTTTGTATATTCACATTGTAGAATTTCACTCAAGTATGCTATAAAAGTTATCTGCTCTTATATCAAGGAGATTCTTTGTTTTTCATTCAATATATTAGCTATAAGAAATTATGATTTTTTTTCTATCTTATCAACCGTGATTACAATTTTTGCATTTTAATTAAATTTAGATTTTAAGAAATCATTTATAATAATTAAATTCAGTGTATTTTGAATCGAACTCTTGTCATGAATATGAATAAAGGTTTTATTCAGGAAATGATAAAAATTTGTTATAATAAGATTTAAATAAAAAAATTTTAAAATGTATTTATTAATTTAATGAAATCATAAAATTCAAATAATTGAGGTCTTCATTATATATTAACTGATCAAAAATTTTGAAATATTTTATAAAAAATATTTTACGAATTTCGCTTTAAAAAATGAATAAATTTGATGGATAATTTTGTTATTTTTCATTTCAACATTGAATATAATTGAAAAAATTCGCTGATGTTTCACTTCGAAATATCTCCTAATTTTTATTAAATATAAATGCTTTTAATTTATCATTCAAGTTTTGACGTTTAAAATTGTGTATAAATTGAATTTTATTAATCAATATTCAGACCATTAAATTCAATCAAAATTTAAGATACTTTTTTTAATGTAAATTTTTTTCTTTTTTTTCTTTTCTGAATTGATGAATTTTAGTACAAAATGAAGATTTATTATCAGAATTTGATTTCCTTGTTCGATTATTCTGATAAGTGAATAAAAATTTATTTGTCAATTTGCAATTCACCTGTATTTGAATTGTATGATTGATTTGATTTAAAACGTCTGTGTTTTTTTTAAAGCCAAAACCTAGTTTATATAAATATTTCAATGGATCAAATACGAGAAATATTTTGAACAAATGTAAAAAGTGGTTATGTGTATAATTTATCGTTTAATGTGAGTTTGCGTGTAAGAAATGTGCCAAAATAAATTTATGTATAATTTAGAAACCGCTGCAAAGATCGTAGATAAAAAAAAAGATTTAGTTAATTATTATAATTATTTAAAATGCCAAAATTCGAATAAGCATGCACAATTGAGACCACATCGCTCATAATAATTTTTAGTATTTTTCATAAAAATTTTTTTACAAATCGATGTTTTATTTTGATTAGAACATGACATAAATATATATGTGCAATAATATTCAAATTTTTTTTTTACGATTTGAGATTTTTTTTACAAATAAAAAGCGGAAACATTAGATAGATTTATTTGGTACTAAACCTATTCGTATTTTTTACCTAAAAAATCGATCTTTATTGAAATAAATTTCAATCGATTGCTTGATTAGTCAAGTATGTATCAGAATAAACATTTTTTTTATTTTTCAGAAAAATAAATAAGAAAAATTGTTATAATTTTATTTTAAAACTATGCACTAATTTATGCAAAGCATTATGGATTCAAAATATAATCTCATGTTTCAAAAAATCTTATTGATTCCATTAATTAAAAATAATTATCGCTAAACTGATCTCATTCATTTTAAAATATTTTTTTTGATCAAAATAATGATTAAGAATAATTAGTCTCTAATTGATCAAAAGATTCAAAAATCTAACATAGGGCATTCTTTTTTTAGAATAGACGATTATATGAAATAAAATGAACTCAATATTTTTTATTTTTTATTAAGATTAAATTGAAGCTAAAAAAAATATTATATTTTTTGATTATGACTAAACTCAAGAGAAAAAAGATACTTTTATTCTTTGAATCGATTTTTTTTAGAAAAGTAAAAAAGGCGATGTTTTCGGCTTTATTTAAAAACTAGGAGATGATTTATTTGAATTCAAATTATCATTCATCCATATGATGAGCGATATAATTTGGGAAAGAAAAGGCTTTATGTAACTAACTTTTTGAGTAGAAATTATGATATTAATTTAAGAGAATATGTTTCGGATCACGATGTGGCACTTGAAATACCAAGCTCGAAGATCAAAAATCTATTTCAAAGACAATATGAGATTAGTTTAAATAATTTAAATGCTAAGATCTGAAAGTAAACTATACATGATTTGTCTATTTAAATATTTCAAGAAATCACTAAAATGGAAACTAGAGTAAAATTTCTGTGAGAGTTTAATTAAATAAATGGTCAAATTAGTCAATAAATTTTTTCGGTTAAAGTTTGTTAAAAATTTTTTTCAGATATCCATAAATTGATCTCGAAAATTTTCTATTCAAATGGTGAAATATTTTAAAAATCCATTAGTTTTGTTATCAAATCGTATCTTCAAAATGTATTAGTATTAAAAAGCGACATAGTCTATTTATTTATTCTTGTCATTTTAAATTGAATATTCAAAGTAACAATGATATCAATCATTTTGGCACTTTAATCTTAAATCACAACTAAATCGCTTCTTCTAATAGAAATCTATTTGTAATATTTACTACCAATGAATTCAATCTAATTCAAAATATTTATGATGAGAAATTTGTTCGGTAGTATTGAAGAAATAAAGTAAACCCTAAAATCAAATAATTTGTGTAAACTATCTTCTCGTCGATAAAGTATTGGTTTTTAAATCCCCAAATCCATAATTTAGGCTAATTTATCTTCTCATTAAGAATATTGATTGTTTGTTTAATCAGAAGATAATTATTTGCTTTGATTAATAATTATTTAAGTACATCAAACGAAAGGCCGATATTTTTTTTGCGAAATTCACTTAATAGCTTGAATTGATTTTTGTGATTGCATTCAAATTAAAAAATTAGACTTAAAAATATTTAATACGCTAATATCAATATTTTTGATTCATCGTATAGATGGCATTTTCTAAATTATATTAATCAAAACACTTTTCTTTTGCATTATTTTCATGATATAAACATAGAAAACTTATCACCAACTTGTAAACCTTTAATCCGATATCAAATTAGAAGATTGCAATTTTTATAAAAGAACGTTAAAATATGAATAAACATATAAAGAAGTATGTGGAATTTTTTCGGTTGTTCGTTTTCTTCATTATCAAATGCATTGAAGCGAACTCTGATGTTGTGCATGCTATTATCGGTGAAACAGGTAAGCTCAATTCTATATTTTACGCTTAATATACAAATATTTTATCAAAAAAATTTCAAAAATTTTAGGTAAAAGAATCAGCAAATTCGGCTGTGATTCGGAATTCTAACGAATTCCTCGAATTCGAAATCAGTCAGTACTTGCTAAAATGAATTCTTTTGAAATTGTTTGATCACATATATTGATTTGTTTCAATATTAAATTACATTCATCGTGCCATGAAGGTATTCGAAGTTTTAAACAATCAATAATACTTTTTAAAGTTGATTTACATAAATTA
>BLXL01004698.1:0-14122 GCA_023170135.1 Acarapis woodi | reverse complement strand
TTATCTCAAACTTGAATTGATTATTGAAATTTTCAATGTTTGAAAAAATGTGATAAGAAGCTGGCAATAAACTGCAAAAAAATTGCTCTCATTAACAAAATTACATTCAAGTGATTTATCAAACAATAATTGATTCAAAAAGAAATTAATGATAATTATTACAGATTAACACTATTAGTAACGATATAAGTCATTTTTAAATGGACCATTGACTGAAATTCCAAGATATTTGGCTTGTTCATCACTAAGTTTGGTCAATTTGACCCCAATACGCTCAAGATGTAAATGAGCAACCATTTCGTCTAATCTTTTCGGTAATATATGCACACCGACTGGATATTTATCTTTTGGGGCAGTCCATAATTCGATTTGAGCTAATGTTTGATTCGAAAATGAATTACTCATCACAAAACTTGGGTGGCCAGTTGCACAACCTAAGTTAACAAGGCGACCACTTGCAAGTAAAAGAATATGACGGCCGTTCTTTAATGTGTATCGATCAAATTGCGGTTTAATGTTGACCTTCTCAACTGCATTCTTTTCAAGCCACTTGACGTCGATTTCGCAATCAAAATGACCAATATTGCACACAATTGTATCATCAGGAAATTGTTCGAAGTGTCTTTCAACTACAATATCTTTACAACCAGTTGTTGTCACAACAATTTTGGCAATAGATGCAACATCATCTAAAGTAGTTACTTGGTAACCTTCCATTGCTGCTTGCAATGCATTGATTGGATCTATTTCAGTGACAATAACTCGTGCACCAAATGATCTTAATGATGAGGCACAACCCTTACCAACATCGCCATAGCCAGCAACAACAGCCACCTTACCAGCTATCATCACATCTGTTGCTCTCTTTATGCCATCGATAAGTGATTCTCTACAACCATACAAATTATCAAATTTAGACTTGGTTACTGAGTCATTCACGTTAATCGCAGGTACTTTAAGAAGACCAGTTTTCATCATTCTATTTAAATTATGAACACCAGTTGTAGTCTCTTCTGTTATACCACGAATGCCACCTAACAATTGTGGATACTTATTGTGTATAATGTTTGTCAAATCGCCACCATCATCTAGTATCATATTTAGCGGTTCACCATTTGGCCATATTAAAGTCTGTTCAATACACCATTCGTACTCCTCTTCAGTTTCACCTTAAATTTAGATAATTTTATTGAAATATTTGATTCGCTTAAAATGGACTAATTCATAATTTCTTTTAGAAGGATATACTCACCTTTCCATGCGTAAACAGGTACGCCGGTTTCAGCAATAGCAGCAGCAGCGTGATCTTGGGTTGAAAATATATTACATGAACTCCATTGAACTGTTGCACCCAATGCTGTTAATGTTTCAATTAAAACAGCAGTCTGAATAGTCATATGCAAACATCCAGCTATACGGGCACCTTTTAACGGCTTCAATGGTCCGTACTTTTCACGGATCGCAATAAGACCAGGCATTTCATTTTCTGCAATAATAATTTCCTTTCTACCCCAATCGGCTAGTTTAATGTCAGCTATTGTTGATTTGTTGTAAAATAGATCAAATTAAATTAAAAGAAAATAACAATATTATAGTTTCACTAAAAATTTACTTACCAACTTTATAAGGTAATTTGTTAGAATTCATTTTTGATAGTGATCAAGTAAAAATTATTAAATAATGTAAAATGAAACCAATTGAATTTAATTATTTCAAGCTTAATGAAATTTTAACAACTAAATTTAATTTTAAAGCCAAATTTCAATTTTTTTTTGAAATGTGTGTGTCTAATGAAAAAACATGCGCATAATATTTTGTGAAATTCACACTTGCTCAAACTTAATTTTGCAATTATTTATATATGCATCAATAATAAATATTCAAAAATTTGCAACAAATTACCTTGCACATTAATTTAAGCTTGGTGTCCAAATATATTCAAAAGCTAGTTGGATAGTAGTTTTGTGCAATCATTGTAAGCAAAGAGGTGCTGGAGATATAAATTTTGACATCGAATATTTACAAAAAAAATAATGAATATTGATTCACACATCAACATATGATTCGATCATGTATTTGCAAGGTTACGATTTTTTAATATTAGAATTCTCATTTGGTATAAAGAAAAAGGATAATATTTAATCAATGCAATGAAAATCGTTCAAAGTTATTCACTATATATTGATTAATTCATTCAAATAAACTTACTAACAATATTTTTTATTCGAAAGCCAATGATCATGAACCGCCAAAAAAATTAGAATATGATTAATTGGTTACTTTTATATTTAATAAGACAGCTCACCAAATGATTCATGAAACTTGCTTTTTTTACTTTACGAAACCACTATCTTGTTAAATTTATATAATCAAATATAAACTTAATCACTTTATAAAATAAAGTAAATGAAGATACAAAGTGACTTCAGATCTTAACTTAAAATTATAGTCGCAAAGATTAAAAAAATGTATTTTATGAGAAGTAGACCGAAAAGTTTTTGGTCTATTTCTAAGCGAAATATTTTTTGAAATTTGTTATGGAAGAGGCTATTTGTAAAAGTAACTAATTTTTGTTTTCAGAATTTTAAATTATGTATTTATTGTAAAATTAGTAAACAGTTTTTAAATATTCAACTTAAGCTTTTGCTGCAAAAAAAAATCCTAAAATTTTTCAAACGATTACCGGAAATGAATGATAAATGCTTTTTTTTTTTTTATTTATTTCAACTTTTAAAAATATGTCAAAAAAAAAGCAGTACGTATAGAATTTTTTTTTTGAATTTAACTAATTAAATGATTATTACAGTATTTGAAAAAATATTCTTCACATTGTTTTTTAGCTTCAGAAAATAAATTTAAACAATAAACGGATGATTTAAATTTGAAAGAGTTGATAATTTAAATTGAATACATAAATTAGTAGAATTAAATTAATGGTAGTAAAGACAAAAAGCAAGAATAGTTTGATAGTACTCTCTTGATACAATTAGCTGGAGCAAACTAATTAAGAGACCTATTATTAATTCAGAATAAACATTTACAATTTTCAAAGCATTTGCATACGTTCATTAAGATAAAAAATTGAATGATTTTAAATAATAAGATTTCATTTTTCACGTGGATTCTAACAGGTCATCATGCAAATTAATAATTATTAATATATGCACATAGCAAAAATTTATAAATGAGAGCATTTAAATATGTTTTAAATTATTGATTCAAATAGAATAAAACTTTTCGTTTATAAGTTTGAAGTGAAAAAAATGTATAAATCGAAAAAAAATTATATATAATTTATTTTCAATATTTTAACAATTATTTTACTAAATTACTTTTTTCTGAACATTCGAATACCGCAAGTAGTTGAAATAATTTTTAATTGCATAATTGTAAACAAGATGCCAGAATAAGCTATGGCGCGCAATTATAGAGTGGACTGGTGAGCTGTTTTCTTATATATATAAAGCAAAAAAGTAAAATCTAAATTGCACAAATTCAAAATGAATGTGATCTTTATAATTTGTTTCTTTCTAATCATTAAATTTTCGAAAATATATATACTTTTTTGTTTGACCTGCATTGAATATTGCTTTCAACTTAATGTTGAATTTAAAAAAATCAGTTACGATAAATTCGTATGCAGTGTTAAAAAGATCTGTTGCCAGTGATTACACTTACGCACGCATCCTCAATAGAGAAAAGATCATCATCTAAATAAAATAATGGTGCACATACCACAGAATGACTTACCATTAGCCTCCACTTCTTTTTTTTAAAACGAACCATCGAGTCTGGTGTTTTTTTCTCTTTTGTTTTCGCCGTCTTTATCTTCTTTTGCTTTCTCGTTTATAAAAAAAGAAAACAAGTTTCCTCCATCACTTTTTCTTCTATTTATGTACTGCTTACTTATCCAAGAAATTTAAAAAGCTAATCGAAAAATATTTCAATATATTTTAATCTTTATTTTGATTAAATTCTTGTACGTTTTGGCTTTGAATCTAATAAGGTTCTAATTTCTATCCTGGTTTTTTTTATCTTTTATTTCAGTGGATTTCTTTCATTAAATGTTGATTTTCTATTTGTTTTTTTTTTTTTTTATTTTTGCCTGAGTCAAGGCGTGTACTCAAATCAACAAAATTTCTTGTTTACCTTTTCTTGTTAATCAAATGATTAATAACGTATTTTGTTTTTTCCTAAACATTCTTCATTTATTTTCAAAGTGTTCGCAAGTTCAAATGAAATAATTAAGTGTCATCACTTTTTTTTTGAGACTTATTGAATAATCAAAATTATTTCATATAAATAACAAATAGCTTGTAGTATTATAAAACAATCTTTTATTACTTCAAAATCTTCTATCAAAGCAAATGATCAAACATTTAATTTTTTTAATCATAGTCTACAAGTTTTTATGATAAATATTTCATCAATTAAATAGTAAAAGATTTTTTTACATCAATTTATGAAATTCTCTGAATTTTGATTGTGATTATTTTATCACACGAAAATTCGTCTAATTTAAAAAGCCTAATTTTTAAAAAATGTAAATCTAAATTTGTTCCGATATTAATATTTTTTTCTAAAATTCAACTAATTAAGTCAAATATGTTTTATGATTTGTCATGTATATGGTACTAATTTTTTATTTGATAATCTGATTGACATGATTCTACCTTTAATCTAATACAAATGAGTTGAAATGGTTTGAAAATTAATTTTCACCGCCCATCATAAATTCATCATCTTTAATATTATTACATAGCTCATTCGAAATGAATGTTTCAAACTCAATTGAAACATTAGATACATCAATTGTTCACTCTGATAACAATTTAATAGCTAAAGATCAGAAACAATATAGTCATGTTAAGAATAGTCTAAATAAAATTTGTTCTGATTCTGTAGATATTACTATAAATAGAAATTCTGAAAATGATTCTTTCAAAAAAGATCAAAATGACCATTTATCTGATAATTTAAATAACACTTGTCCAATAAACGGTTGTTGCAATCAATCTGCTCCTGCAATGAGCAATAATCAATCCATTTTATCGACCATGAGCAATAATTATACAAATAGTGATAAAGAAACATTTAAATTAGATTCTAATAAAAATAGTAATCTCGAAAAAATACACAATGATGTATCTTCATTAAGTGATCCTCAAACTAAAGATTTCGAAATTCATTACTCAGATACTCAATTACATGATCAATCTAATCAACAGAGTCAATTTGATTTATCCACTATTCATATGGCTAATGGACAACATGATTTGGACCCTATTCAATCATCAAATTTTTCTAATGATTGTTATGAGAATAAAAAATCAATCAAACAAGTGGAAAATGAAAAATCTAAACACCAAATTTCTGATTCCGAAATAGTGAATGCGTTTGAAGTAATTAATAAGCAGAAAGATGGTATACATAGCAACAAAGTTGATAGCGAATTAATTAATTTTAAGTTTAATGGTAATACGAGTAAATTAGATACAACATTATCTGATAAATTATCGTTTGACAAATCGATTGATACTTCATTAAAGCAATTAACACGCAAAGATACATCATTTCAAAAACAAAAAGATCAGTCAACCAAGTCTTCCAATAAAAATGTTTCACATTATAAATTGAAAAATCAATCGAAAAATAATAGTCGATCAAAATCTAAAATAAATGAATACGTAAAAATGGCCTGTCCAAAATGTAAAAAGAAACAAACTTCTAATGTACGAATACAATGTAAGATGGATCAATATTTAGCATCTAAATTAAACACAATGAGAAAAGAACTAAGTTTATCTATGAAGATACCTCGTGTACCTTTACCTTCAAATGATCTTTCTCATCTTAAATATGCAAAATTTTATCGTGCTGAAGAGCATCCAAACGGCGGCGGACTTACGCTTAGATTATACTGGGATGAAATATCAAATCTAAGTGAACAGGATCGTGATGAGTTATCAATGGAATTTCTTAAGGAATCTTTTAAAGAAGAACCAGTTGGCGTTGCTAAATATTGTATTACAATTGTACATAATGCTGCCTATGAAATGCCTGACTTTCTCGAGTATATGGCCGATACGCAACCTAATCTTGTAGTGAAATCAGGTATTATTGGCCATTCAGGTTCAGATATAGAAACAACAACAATGTCTACCTATCGTGAGTCGGTGGAAAAGAATTATTGTCAAGGTACTTTTCGATGTCCTGGTCCCTTGCATCAAGTGTCAGTAGTAGGAACTGCTCATGAAGAAGTTGGTGGCTACTTTCCAGGTTAGTTTAAATCGTTTTTTTTTTCTTCACTTTATGCTAATTATTTATTGTCGCTTTCTTTTAGATTTCATTGAAATTCTCGAAAAATGTTCATTTCTAAAGCCTGTAATGCCATGGGGTTCTTTGTCGAACATTAAAATGGAACCTCAAGAGAGTAATGATGGGCCAATACTTTGGGTATATTTAAAATAAAAATAGTTTGAAAAATATATACTAAATTTAAATTGTCTTTTTTAAATAGATACGTCCAGGTGAACAATTGATTCCAACAGCTGAGTTGAGTTCTAAAACACCTAATAAATCTGGTAAAAAAACAAATGAATTGAGAAGTTTACAATTACAACGCCGAACAAGTGAACCAAGAGAAATGATGTTTGAAGATCGAACAAAATGTCACGCGGACCAAGTAGGAGAAGGTTTTGAAAGGCAAACAACAGCTGCTGCGGGTGTTTTAAAAGCCATACATTGTGGTACAAATTATTCAACTAATCGTATCGTTAAAGATGTGATCGCATTTCATGCTCAAAATTTTACCGAACTTGTCGAAAAACTGCAATTAGATTTATATGAGCCCCCTGTTTCACAATGCATTCAATGGTTAGAAGACGCTAAATTAAATCAATTAAGAAGAGAAGGAATTAAGTATGTACGTGTTAATCTGTATGATAATGATGTATACTTTTTACCTCGAAACATTGTGCATCAATTTAGAACTGTTAGTGCAGTTTGTTCAGTTGCCTGGCATGTTAGATTAAGACAATATTATGCGAGTAAGCATCTTTTGAGCAGTGAAATATCAAGTACAACAACGAAATCAAAACTCAATCATCACAGTCCATTGAAAAGTAGAAAGAGTGAATCGTCTTCGCTGAAATCATCAAATAATTTTACAAATTCAGATCATTTGAAGCGAAAAAGTATAGACAAAGCAAAGCGTAAAGTAGATTTTGATGAAGAAACTAAAAAAAGAACCAAATTTAAATCTTCGGAAGATAATTGTGAAAAGTACTGTCAACAATTAGATGAACATATGACAACTGCATCTTTACAAATAAACAACGAAAATAATTTAGCCCCCCGTATAGAAAACTTCATAGATATTTCTGAACAGTCTACAAACAATGAGCAAAATCAAAATTTAAATAAACTATTAAACGGATCAAATGTACAATTATCAAATCAGTCGACCATTGTTAGCGATAAAGATAATTGTCTTGAACAAAAAAAAATAATTGATTTAGAATAATTCAATTTTTTTTTTTATTAGTATTTTTAAATTTTACTCTTACAATCATTACCTTTCATCCTTTTTGTGTATAATACACAAAAATTTCACTTCTTTTCTGTAAATTTTTGTCATCCGCATTTTATTGATAGTTTATAACATTCGTTCAATATGAATTTACCCTTTTAAACGTTTCACCTGTAAATATTTATTTTCTGTATATAAATTTAACCTATTCGACTCGCAAAATCAAACTTATTGTTAAAAAGTTTTCGCAAAATTTTTTCCTCTCAAATTATATGTTGCTTACTTCATTTTATTTATTTAATTTAATCTAAAAGCTTTTTCTTTTACATCTTTAGTTTTACTTTTTATACTGGCTTTCAAGTATTTTTATACAAAATTATATACAAAATTGACCAAAAAATCGAAAAATAAATGAAAAATAGTTGTTTTCTTTCAAAAAGAGATTTTTATTTGTTTCTTTATCGCTAATAATCAGACTCAAAACTTTATTTTTACTAATTTGAAAAATCAATAAAACAAAGATTTATTTTATATAATTACTAAATTATGCAAATTTAAAAACACTCAAAGTAAATGCTCATATAATGAACTAAGTAATTGACAAATTTTCAAAATTATTGAAAATAAACATGTTTTTGTTAATTTGAAATCTACCTCTTTAGAGATCACTTAAACACGTTACACCAGGTAATTCTTTTCCCTCTAAAAGTTCTAATGATGCACCACCACCAGTTGATACGTGAGAGACATCGTTTTCATATCCAAATACAGTTATTGCAGTTGCTGTATCACCTCCACCGACAATAGTTGTTGCACCAGCTTTTGTTGCTTCTGCGACTGCTTTAGCCATCAATTTTGTACAATTGCTAAATTTTTGAAATTCAAATGCCCCAGCTGGACCATTCCAAACAATTGTTTTGGCCTTTTTAATTGCATCTATGAACAAATTTGCTGATTTTGATCCACAATCTAGACCCATCATATCAGGCGGTACACCTGTGCTTAAATCTGTTTCTTTAGTAGTAGCATCTTCAGCAAACTTATCGCCGCACACAAAATCAACTGGTAAATAA
The DNA here is from genome assembly GCA_023170135.1 of Acarapis woodi. NCBI lineage: Eukaryota > Metazoa > Arthropoda > Arachnida > Trombidiformes > Tarsonemidae > Acarapis > Acarapis woodi. The sequence goes on along the minus strand of BLXL01004698.1, from coordinate 5,518 downwards.
ATTTTAACGTTTTTAGCCTTTGCCTTTTCAACTAATTTTGAAACAATTGCCGAACTGTCTTTTAATAGAAACATGAAAATCAAATTTTTTTTTTTTTTAAAATTTTTAATTTATTAGAATTTGACTAATTTTTATAAACTTACCTTTATCAAATAATGATTTTCCGATTTCAACATTGTTCAAAATTTTGAGAAAAGTAAATGCCATACCACCCCCAATTATCATTTCATCAACTTTATCAAGTAAATTTTCAATCAATTGAATTTTATCAGCAACTTTAGCACCACCTAAAATCGCTAAAAATGGTCTCTTGGGATTGTCTAATGCTTTTGAAAAATAATCTAACTCCTTTTTCATCAAAAAACCTGATGCTCTTTGCGGTAATTTAATACCAACTATTGAACTGTGAGCACGATGAGCTGTTCCGAATGCGTCATTCACATAAACATCTTTCATGGAAAAATCAAATGATATCAATATATTTATTTAATAATTTCGCACTGAATTTACCTCCTAATTTGGTCAAACTTTCTCTAAATTTAGCAACATCATTAGCGTTGGCCTTAATTTTATTTTTTTGTTCATCAACACCTTTGCCCTCCTCTTCCAAATGAAATCGCAAATTTTCCAACAATATTAAACTACCTGGTTCTGGATTTTCACATATATTCTAATTTAATTTTAAAAAATTTTAGATAAAAACATCAATGAATTTTCAAATATGAAAATGTATTACTTCAACTTCTGGTCCAACACAATCGCTTAAGAAGATAACATTTCGATTAAGTAATCGCTTTAATTCATCGGCGACTGGTTTCAAACTATAATTCGTATTAGGTCTACCATCTGGTCTACCCAGATGAGACATCAAAATAACTGATTTAGCATTTTGATCAAATGCGTATTTGATTGTATCTAGCGCACCAATAATTCTTTGATTGTTATAGATTTTTCCATCTTTCATAGGAACATTAAAATCGACTCTAGAATGATTTTGGATTAGTACATATATAGATAAGAAATTTGAAAAAAATAAAATTCACCTGATGAGAACACGTTTTCCACTCAAGTTTAATTTATCTATGCTCAATTTTTTTAGACTCATTTTGATTTTTTTTTCTAATGATTTATCCTATTAATTTTTTGTTACTATGAATTTTTTGCAAGTTTTTTCAAATTATCGTATTACTACTAAATGATCGATAAATAGCCCATCTTATTTTGAAATTCGACAAATAAAATTAAAACACAAGGTCAATGGATGAGCATGTGCAAATGTTTGCCATTCAAAAACTGCGACGCATTTTTATGAAAAAATTTTGAGCGCACTAAAATCTCATCTGAAAATTATTGAAGCGATAATATAAATTTTTTAAAATCATTTTTTAAAAACTTATAATTGACATATACTAGTCTGTTTAAATTCACGTATTTTTTCATGTACTTAAATGTCAACATATTTTTATTTTGATAATTAATGAACATTCTAATGATGCATGTCTAGATGATAAATAATTTGTTTACTTAAAACATTTAATATTTTATTCAATATTGGTAATTAAATGTTATTTTTATAATCATAGAGATCCAATAATGTTTTTTTCTTTCTTCTTTTTTTCGATTTGCACTTAGTTTTACTGATAAAAATTCGAATATATTTTTACTATGCTTACATTTTTAAAATTATATTCATGATAATAATTGAACCGAATAGATTTTATCTTGACTTTTTTTTCGGTGCAAATCTTAAGTACACGAAATTCAAATAAAAACTTCTTATTAAAAAATAAAAAGACTTGATTATTGAATTATTTCATTTTAGCTTTTAGAATTGGATTTCTTTACTTTTCTTTTTGAATTTGAACTTAGAGATTTTTAAAAATCATTGTTTGAGCAGTTCTATTTCGAAACTTCTTATTTATCATTCATAAATCTAAAAAATATCAAGATGTTTTTTTATCTTATAATATTGATTTTAATACTTTATTGGTGAGTAACTTCAGTGTTGTTTTTTTGTTCATTCAAATATTAGTTTATGCGATTAGAAAAAAAAATATATAAATTCAATTTTTCTAATTTTCTCAATTTTTTTCCATAAATTAATAGTTGAAAACAAAAGATTCAGACATGTATTGATTATTATTTAAAAAAATAATTTAAGAAATTTTCAATTTTTTTTTAAATTTATTAAGTTAAAATATTTTGAATTTCTATTTTATTTCAGATATAAAATCACAAAAAGATTTATATTTGAAAAATGAAAATCTTGTAATCATTTTATTTTTTTTCCACAGTATAAGACGAAGAAAATTGTACAACAAATACTATATTCAGGGTCTAGATGGACCTAAACCATTGCCGTTTTTAGGAAATGCACATAAAATTATTTTCAATTCGTTTGCAGATTATGAAAAAAGCAACTTTCAAAAATATGGTAAGAAATCATGCGATTTTGATCTTGCAAACCAAAATAAGAATTGAAATAATGATGCCAGTTTTAAAATTACTAAATTAAATTTCTATTTGACCAGGTGATACCTATGTTGATTATATTGTAGATAATCGAGGCGTGATTATAACTTCTAAGCCTGAATATATAAAACGCATTTTAATTGAAGATTTTCATGTTTTCAGCCATAGATTTGCACCAACTTATTTGCCACCTTATGTTAGAAAAGCTGTTATTGTCAGTAATTAAACCAATTTTTAAATTAACATGCCTTTACAAATTCAATAATTTTTTTTAATAAATAAAATTTTTTTTCACATCAAGTTTCAAAACAAGGATTGGAAGCGTATCAGAACTCAAATTACCCCAGTTTTCACAACAAGTCGTTTAAAAAAAATGTTTGAAAATTTTCAGGTTCCAGTTCAAACAACACTTAAGAATATTGATAATTTTATTGAAAGAAAAGAAAATGAATTTATAGATGTGAAAGAATTAATGAAAGCATTCACTTTGGATATTATTGCTAATGTAGTATTTAGCTTGAAGATAAATAGTCTGTCTAAAGATGATGATTTTAGAAAAAAAGTCACAAAAATGTTTTTGCCCCAAAAATGGTTCTTTATAGCATCGGCAATTTTACCAAAATTTCTTATTCGCTACTTTGAAATCACAACTCTTCAAAAAGATGTTGTTGATTACTTTGTTAAATTAACATTAAGTTTAATTGAGGAGCGAAAGAAATCTAGTGATAAAATTTACAATGATTTTATTGAGTTGCTTCTCAAATCGGAAGCGGAAGGAGAAGTAGATCAAAATTATGATGATAATTTTCACATAGTAAAAAAATTGTCTATAGAGGAGATAGTAGGTAAGTTTAATTTCAAACATTTAGAACTATCATATTTTTTTAAATCTAGAAAAAATTTTTAAATTATGATTTTCTAAATTTTATTTTTTTACTTTATCTTTAAGGCCAATGTTTAATATTTTTCGTCGCAGGTATTGATCATTTTAAATTGTGAATAAATTACGCATATAATTAAAAAAAATGTTTTTTTTTTTTTTAATAAGGTATGGAGACCGTGAGCACATCTCTTTCATATATTCTCTATGAATTAGCTATACATCAAGATATTCAGGATAAATTATACGAAGATTTGATCAATTGTTATCCGGAAGACAAAATCTCGTATAATGACGTAAATGAGAGTAAATATCTTGATGCAATTATTAATGAGGCATTAAGAAAGCATACAGTTTTGAGTCGTATTTTCAGAAAAGCTTTGGCAGATTACGATTTCGGTGAATTCAAAATCAAAAAAGGTCAAGCTATTTCAATTTCACTCTTTAATTTACACAACAATGAACAGTTTTATAATGAACCTCAAAAATTCAAACCAGAACGTTTTTTAAAAGTCGAATCAGATTCTAATGAATGTAAAATACAACCAATTTCGTTTTCAGGTAAGTTTGATTATATGAAATTCAAATTTTTGAATGCAATTAATTGAGATTAATTAAGATGCTATTGATCTAATAAGTCATTTAGTTTTATGAACTCAAATTTCATTCGTTTTTTATGATTTTTAAAATCTTTTTCAGACCGATAAGTAAAACAAAATTAATTTTTTATTATTTTGAACATAAACTTTTTTTTAAGTAAACAATTATTGCGCTTTCATTTTAAAAATATCTTAATTCACTAAGTATTCATCAATAGTTATGATTTAATTTTACTTGCTTTATTGTAATAAAAAAATCGAGTGGCTACAATTTAAAGTCCATCTTTTTAGGCTTCTCTTTTTTTATTTTCAGTAAAAATCAATAAAAAATTTTATACAATGAAATTTGAAATTTGAAAAGAAAAAAAAAATATTAATTGGTAACTTTGATCTCAAATTTCATAGATGGTCCAAGAAATTGTATTGGGAACCGATTTGCTTTATTAGAAATGAAAGCATTACTCATTCCGTTAATGAAACAATACAGAGTATATACCAACAAAAAGACTGATATACCTATAAAGCAAATGAATAGTGCAATTTTAAATGTGATTGATAATTTAACACTTGGATTTGAAAAACGAACTAAATAATTTTTTAATTTCCAAAAAATTTTAGATTAATTGCTTAATTATTTAGTCTGATTTTTGTAAATGAATCCTATTTTTTTTTCATTTTGAAACCTATGTGAAATTGTTTTTTTTTGAATTTATTGTTAAAAATAAAATTCTTTTTTTGTGAAATATCTTTTATTTGGAAATAAAAATTTTTTAAACATAAAATAAAGTATAATTCAAGCTTGAAGTACTGGCTTCTTTATTTCAGCAGTAAGTTTATTTGTTTCCGCGAAACCTGTACCACCTCTTAATAATGGAATAATATCACTCTCTTTCATCTCCTTACCATTTATTGGATCTATCATATCTTTCTTTAAAATTTTTTCAACACATTCCATCGTCACAACACTACCTGATGTTTTTAGAACTGCGCAAGGTATTGAATTTGAGAGAACATCGTGTGTTACCGGACATTTATAACGATCCTAAAAAAGACATCAAATTTACGAGTAAGAAGTCAAATAAAATTAATTTAAATCTTTTATACCTTTTTTGAATGTAAATTTTTTTCGTCTGGATTAATGAGAGTGAATTTGACTGGAACCAGATCTTTTGCTCGAATTATTTCACCTGTGATTGGGCAATAAACTTCAAATTTTTTTTAGACTAAATTTAATGATTCAATATGTAAATAAATACTTACTATTAGTGTCTGGCTTTTCAAGCTTACTTTCTTTTGCGCTCGGTGTTTTTGAAGGTATCCAGAAATTATTGATCAATTTCGAATTAGATTCCTGCATGTTTGATACACTTGGCTTTTCATCTTTAATATCATTATTTTTTTCGTATGTTAACAAAGCTCCTTTTTCCACTTTCATAAATTTATCAATTTTTAATTTTTCAGCATCTATTTTTTCATTCAATTCTTTTTGTTCATTTTTCAATTGTCTATCATATTCTTTTACCTTTCGAACTATGTCGACTTTTTTTTGAACGATGTACTGAAGTAT
>BLXL01004692.1:0-11558 GCA_023170135.1 Acarapis woodi | reverse complement strand
CTATTTATTGTTTTTTTTTTTTTTATAGAATCAATGTACATTCAAATATTCATAAACTATAGAGTCGAACTAACTCATTCAGGTATAAACTCATGTGCAATGGCTGATAAGATTTCTATAAAACAATTTTTAAGTTTTCATTTTTAAATTGATGATTTGTGGAAATCAATTTTCAATTAGCAATTTATCGACTCAGTCATAAAATCATATTATTCAAATGTGTTTTGAGTTCATATTAAAACTTTACCAAAACTATTATGAATTCAATGGTGCAAAAATGTAATATCTATTTAAAAAATTTTGAGGTCAACTTATGGCACTAAAGAAATATTTGAGACTTAAACTATTTCAAGTATCACTAATAGTGTTTCTTTAGTAATCTCAAAAATATTGAGTCATTTAAAGTTTAACGAATGCATGAAAGCTTGCATTTTTTTGACAGTTTATAATTGAATAGGTAAAAATGTATTGATTTTTTGAAAAAAGCGCAAAAAAAACACATTGCTCAGATAGAAAGTAAGATTTAATGGTTATGAAAAGTCTAATACAATCCCTTCAGTTCTCTAATATTTAGAAGTCATAATCTCGGAGACATTATGATCTCAAACTATATACAAATCAAATCTCTTAAATATTAAGTTTTAAAGGTATTCAAAAATGTTAAAATAAAGGAAAAAAAAATTCAAATAAGCGAATAAAATGTGGATAAAAAGTCATTTTGATCAGTGAGCGGTCTGTTTGGCACTGAGTTAATGAGACACTGATGGCCACTTTCTTAAATGAACAAAACACATTCTCAATTTCTGAATTTCCAACAACCACTCGATCTAAAAATGATTTCACAGAATTTTTATTTTTTTATAAGAGCATATTATTTTTGAGTTTGTATTTTCAAGTCGTAAATTTGATGTGGTCATTCGGGGCGTCCACTTTAAATTGGCTTGTATATGTATAGGCTATACGACTATTGTAAAAAATATACTTAAGTTACAATTCATACACTTAAATTATATAGTGAAGTCATTTTACAATGAATACTACTTACAACCATTAAATAGATCATTGAGTGAATTTTTGTTGAAGTCATTGTATGCGATCAGTGAGCATAATAGGCTTATCAAAATTTTGACCTTCAAGCAAAAAAACATATAAAGTAATCGTAAAGCTATTTCACACTGTGTCAAACATTTCAAATCGAAAATAAATGATACTTCACCTTTGTTATTTTGGTCTGACCGTTCTACAGATAGGGTTGAAATCCTTTACAATTTTATGACCTTGCATTTTAAATTTTCTTTTGTTCCTAGTTGATGAAATTTATTACTTGGTAAAGGGGTGTTATGAATATTAACGAAAGCTGTTATCTTATTCACTTGAAGAATGAATATAAGATTTTAAACTTTTGAATTTTTGTATGTAAACTAAACAAAAAAATTTTAGGTTCATAATTTTAAAGCATCAATTTGAATTTATGAAATGAAAGTGATTTCAAACTGACACCCCCTTCTTATTCCTAAAGCGATCTTTTTCTTCCTTATTCAAAATAGCCAATTAATTGCACAGCCACAAATTTTTTCGAAGTGAACAATAGTTTTCAAAAGTTTTTGGCTAGAAATATTTGTGTTAAGAATTTGTTTGTTAACTTAAAAATTATTCCTCTAAATTTTAAAAAAAAAAAATTTCTTAGCAAACAAAATTTATTAGAACAAAACTTTTTGGTTTTGAATTTTATTGCTTAACTAATTTTGTGTTTTAAATAAGTTACTTAAAATCAAAATGGAAAAAAGTGTGCAAGTCTCCTGCCGTGTGACTATTAGCCAATAAGTTATTGCTACTGATCCTTTGGATTCGCTAAAATTACTTAAGCCACTTCATCGATAGATTTCTAATTAATTTTTTATTCTTCATGTAAATAAAAAAATAAGCTGCCTATTTTTGAATAGAAAATTATTTTAAATAAAACTAAATCTAATCAAATAGTTAAAATAACTTCTAGATTCTAAATTCACTAGATTCACTTCAAATGAATTTTTTCTACTTGTTAATTAATAATTGTTACAAGAGATTTAAAATTTAAATTTTAAATTAAATTTAAAATATTTTATATGCAGGAATTTTTTTTTTTTTTATTATTTTTAATTCAAATATCAGTATTTTCAGTTTTTTATTATAATAGAAAATTAAAGAATTCTAATTCGAATTTTTTAGGCAATAAAAAAATATCGTTAAATTTTCGAAATTTCTTTTGTTGAAACGTAAAATTAGTTATAAGTAATGAGAAAGCTATCTAATGCCATACTAAAAAAATATATTTTATAAAATCGGCATAACATTTGAATTTAATTAAAGTTTATCAAACACTTGATTGATAATCTTTCTACATTTATTAATTACTGTCGAGTTCAAAACATCAAAAAGTAAATATATCTTGAATATTCAAAATAATATTTTGTGATTGTTAGTTTTGAATCTATTTAATAGACTTAAAATTTATAACAAGAGAATTTCGAGTGTTTTTCCAAAAAACACACCTAAATCACTCATTTACAGAAGTAACAAAATTTCGAATCACATAACACAGGTCAATTACCTATAGTTTACAAAACCTCTTCGTATTGTGAAAAAACACAATAGTCTTAAACGAATTTTTAGTTCAAAAAAATTTTGCATTGAAGATTCAATGTTAAAGGTGAAATCTATTTTACATTCAAAAGTTAAACTTTCAATTGCTCTTTAGTTTTATTAGTATGTACACAATTTACAATGAGAATTTATGTAGTGTGGCATATATTAACATTCGAATAGGCAGAACAAAGGCCAAATTCAGACTCATTCATTCAAGTTTTATAGAACAAAACAGGAAATTCCGTCTCTCTTTTTGTTCTTTTTTATGAACTTTTCGTTGTTTTTAAATTTTATTTGTTCGTTCTTTATTTTATTTTTTTTTGGCCAAATATTTACCATAAATTACCGACATGTTTCAATCACCAAATTATTGCCCTCTTTTTCTATTCTAATGTCTTTTTTGATAAATCGCACCTTTCATTCACACTAAAGTTTACCTGCAAAATTTACGCAATACTTGTTTAAATAAGAATGAAAAAATTATTTGTCAGAGAAATTTGCTTTGATTGAGAATGTTATGAATTGTAACGAATTAGAACTTCTTAGAAATTTGTTATATTTGAACATTTTTATTAGCTTGTTCATAAAATTCTTTGTTGTTGATCTTTCTGTTTTGTATTGGATTATAAAGGAAAATTTTACACATTGAAATATTAAGATATTTTAAGATGCTGTATAAATTGTAAAAATATACATAAAAAATTTTATTTATGTACTTTCCGAATTATTTTTTTTAATACCATTTTCGTTGTTATATAAATTTTCCCTCATATTCGATAATCAAAATACTTTTTAGCGGCGAAATTCGCACCTCATATAAATAATTTTGAGTTTATACAATACAATAAACTTCCAATAATTTTTAAAATTCAATGTTTCAATAAATTTTAGACGCGATTGAGATTGTGAAATTTCAGAAAAATCGTTTTGCATTTGATTCGTATAAATTTCGATTGCAGGGCAAAAAACTAGACATTTATCTTTTTACACTATTCATATATAATTTTGATTAATCTCTAAAATATTTTAATTGTTCAATGAATATAAATTTGTATTTGTTGCGGTCATGTGTCTAATTTTACTTAATTAAACTTAACTCAATTAATTAATCTTAAAATTTTTAATATGTCTCAAACGTTATCAATTAAAAAAAAGTCACTATAAATCTATTGATCTTTGCAATAAAATTTTTATTCAACATTTTCATTCTCATAGTTGTTAATTACAAATGAGCAGATTTTAAAAAGTCACCACAAATTGATTTTCATCATAAAATATTTTTCAAAATTATTCTTCAGCGAAACGAATGTAAAAATCTCATTCAAAAATATTTGACCATTCGATTCTTCAAAAAGACTAAAACAGATTGTTTGCTCATGTGTACAATAAAATCTAGCCAAACGACAATATTTTTGTGTGGTTTATACAATAGATATTATACACAACGATTCACATTTATAATTATATTATAAATTTATATTAAATTATAATTTACACATTTATACATAAATTTTTCTACTTTCTGATCTATTTCTCTCAGCAAGCGGCCTATACACTAGGCGTGCTAGATGCTCGGCACAGTATATAAAAATTTTATTCATGTTAATTCAATGCTTAAGCCTAGAATATTGAAGCTATTCAAAATCATCCAAATGACAATAAATTTTTACTAATTTATTTGACCTGATGTTTACTATTTAATTATGAGGTTGATAAAAATTTTCAATCATATGTTTTTTTGTGATTTTCGAAATTTCTGTTTCATAAAATACGTGAAACATAAATTCTGAAATTTCTCTTTTCTTATAAAGCTTTTATTTTTCAAATGAAATAAAAATTTAAAGATTTTAACTGATTTTTATATAGAGTCTAAAATCATTAATAACTATATTTTTGTCCTTTCATTTTAAATCGAACAAGATTAAAATTACGAGAAAAAAATTAGAGCAAAGATTTTTTTTTTTCTCTCAAATTCTATTCAATTATCTTTATTTTTTTTTAAATTTTAATTTGATAAAGTTTAAATTAAAAATTACGTATAAAAGATGTAGATTAAAATTTTTTTATCATAAATATATAATATGAAATTCGACTAAAAATTTTAAACTTTGTGATCTGAAGTACCATGTTTGAGATTTAGTTAAGTGTTCATCTTCTGCAAAAGGTGCTCATGATGAGAATCATTCATATGCAAAATTTTCTTTTCAATTTCCTGATTTCTCTATTCACTGCCTTTTGCTCTTAAAAATGATAATTTGACTCTTAAAAAAAAATTTCTGAGTCTCTTTTTTGAAGTTTTTTTTTCGCAATGAATTAGTCAATTCATATCCCGTAGTCGAGCTTTTTTTGATTCGCTCGTCGGCTCATTCAAAGTTTATTGTATAATTTTTAGATAAAAGTTTAGAATAAAAAACTTTCTCCAAAGTGCGATTTAGAATTAAATTTTTTTTCGAACATTTTTCTCTAATGAAATTCATTAAATAGTATTTCTCAAATACTTTTTTGCATAAAGTCGGATAACAGTTTTTAATATACTTTCTCTGGACTAGATTTTACTTTCGAATTAATAGATCGACATAAAAAAGAAATTTTTTTCGGAAAATTTATCGGTAATAGTTCAGTTTATTGAATAGAAAGACGTAAAGAATCAACAGTTTTTCTTCGAACATAATATGGAAGGCATGAAATTTACCGAATATAATTTGGTGCTAGTGAGGATAATAGATTGGTCGCATTTGTAACCATTATCGTGCACTCACTTAACGACTTGTTTATTAGTACACATTTACTTGCCCCTACTTAATGGTCAACAAATCTGCTCTCTAAATGTAGTCGACTGAATTTACCGCTTAGTACATATACTTAACGCCATTCAATGTTCTAATTGAATATATGATCATATAGGTTGTACCTAAGAATTTGTTTTAAATCTATTGTATGTTTAAGGCTGAAAATATAGTAAAAACATTTATTTTTCCGAAATTATCTACGTATATGTCCTAGTTGAGCTAGCAGACTTTATATATCAAATTTTTTTTTTGTTACTTTTTGTCCGCAAATTCACTTTTAGTGGTATGATTTTTCAATTGTCAGGCATTGTTACTTTGTGCTCATCTGAAAGTCAGTAGGGGTTAACACTAAAGGTGTCGGCAAGTAACGAAGCAAATTCAAAAGAATAATAAAACAACATTTACACACACGCAGCGAATATGAACTACTTGAAAATGACTCCATGAATAGTCTCTTTACGATTTAGTAAATCGTAAACGTAGATTTTCTACTTGTCTATGAATATTCTTTTCTAGTCTTTTAGATCGTCCACTAGTCTTGTAAAAATTTTGTGAATAGTTTTCGATTGCGATGAAAATATACGTGCAAACGCTTTTTAAATTTTTGTACCTTTTTTCACAATTACTTGTCAGTAAGTTCTAATTCACATCTCGATTTTGCATAGGTTAGCGTATTTTTAGTTTTTTTGCCATAAATTTTTGCTTTTACTAGCGATCTTCGTTTTTAACAAATCGAAATATCACTTGATCCAATAATGGAAAAAATTTTCTAATTCGAGAACAATTTTCAATGTATAGATGCTTTTCAAATGACAAGTTCAAATATTCAAAATTTGTGTGATCAATAGTTTTTCAAATGTCTCGAATGCAGAAAATATTTATTTCGAAAATAATCTGCAAGATGGGTTCATTTTTCGTTCTTTTTATTAACTTTAATGCAGATTTAACAATTAGTGGCCATGAGGACAAAAAATCGTTAGTGCTTCGCAATAAATCTAATAGGTTATCAATGTATGCCAATTAAAATAATTTATAATATTTTTAAGTACAAAAACTATATAAGATAGATTGATATTTATTTTAAAATAAAATTATGCAAATGATCTCTTGATATGATGATGATATAAGAGAATAGATGATAAGATTCATTTGATGAATTATATCAATTACATTGTTAATTAATCAATTTTCACGAAGTTTTCTTCATTTAAATCGTAGCCATTCTTTTTGAGTCATAAGTGATTATATAATTGTTTTCAGTTTATTGGTAAAATTTGTTAATTTTATTTCAAAATAAATATATTTAGGGGTAATTCGACATCGCAATAAAACCACTCATTTAATTCACTTTCAGCAACGTTAATCAGATAAGCTATAAGGGATAAAAATTTCATTTAAACGTAAGTGAAAAAATTGTTTTCTGCTTTTATTTTTCAAGCCGTGTCAACTTTTACCAAAATTTTTTGGTTTAATGGTTTCTAGAAAAAAGGTAAACCAGTAATTTCAAATTTTTTTGTGTTTTTGAATGGTTTAATAAATAATAAAATCAAATATCGTCTAACCTTTTTTCTATTTAACCTTATATTATTTAATGCTTACTTAATTGCTTATTATTATGACTTAATAGAAATAAGTAAAAAAGAATTTTTTATCGTTTATCCAACTTTAATATTATGTTATTTTAAAATATTTGTATTTCTAAGTTATCGAATTTCATATTTTATCTTTTTCTCATTCCTAAAAATTTTTATGAATTATTTATTAAATATAGCTAGATTGTAAACTAATTTGCAAATATTATTTGTATTAAAAAAATTCGACTGTTTATCTACAGTAATTCATTATAGCATATTTAAAAATTTACCTATTATTGTTATTTTATTAGGTGTGCTTTGGTTGTGGCAGTTCACTCAATGATTCTCCTTTCGTTCTCAATGTCAAAAGTCTCCCCGATCATGAGCATACCAGCCATCAATATTTTCATAGAAATTGTTTAAGGTAAGTAATTAATTGATCATTAAATTAAAATCGAGAAAAAAATATACTTCTAAGATAACTAGTATATATCTAATGTGAAAAAACAAAAAATTTTTTTTTTGACAATTTTTATCATGAGGTCAAATTATCCGACCTCAATTATTATCTGGAATCACTCTCACAAATCGCCTAATTAATTTGTTAGAATTTATTAAAAATCATTCATTTCAAACAGCTGATAGTTGAAGAATTAGTCATAATTAAAAATTAAAAATGTATCGACTTCTTTTCAGTTTAATTTATCATAACAAATAAAATATTTGTTGATTCTTAAGTGCTAATTATTTCTTCCTATATTTTTTATAGAATTATTTCAAATCATTAGAATACTTAGAAATTCAAATTTAATGAATTGATCGACACTTGTCGTATCTTTTGCCGGAAGGATCAGAACTTTTGCAAATTAATGAAATTTAAAATTAAAGTAATAGACTTGTATTTTTGGAATTCGAAAAAAACTATTCCATTATTTGAGAGTTTTTAATAAATAATTTTGTGATTTGAAATTTAAAATTATTTTTGTTAAATTTTCTTATTGTTCATTAAATAAGCTGTAAATCATATTTACTTTGTTCAATAATTAGCTATTTGATCCTTTTTTTTTTTAATTTGAAATTTTTGTACTTGGCATTTTTTTTAATTGTGCGCTTAAGATTTTTTTCTTAGTGAAATTTTTTATTTCTACTCACAATTTCTTATAACTAAAAATCCCTAAATATTTAGGAAAATTTTTTTTATCCTTAGAATATTTAGTTCAAAGCAAGGAAAAGAAAATTCAATATTGTAAAGAAGCTCATTTCCAAATAATTTTAAAAAAACACGTAAAGTTCTTCGAATCAATCTATCGTTAAACTTTTCGGCTCTATTTACCAAAATACTAGATGATGTTTGCTGACGCATTTCACGCCGGAAGCTGATTTCAGCTTTCTATGTTTAGCTTCTATCTTCATCGTTAGTATGCAAACTGAAATTCTTTAACTGCTAGACACTATTCACCTCCTAAGTATATATTTCTCTTTTTTATAGTGCAAATATTTTTTATTGCTGTTTCCGATCTCTACTTTTTATTTGTCTACATGTTTATACGAATTTCCTACGTGATCGACTTTCTCTCTTTTAAAGCCTATGTACATTCCGAACTAGATTAATCATTCAATGGTGTTTGTACACTTTTGTCTGCAAACTCATTTGTTTGAAAGACACGTGTTTTTTGTTTCAAATAAGATGTTTTGAATTCGATATAGAACGTCAACAACGATTCTTTCCTATAAAGATTTTTTTTTTCAAACTTATTATTTCTGGTATTTATATTATGTATATATGTAAACTCGCTTTTTGAATACCTTTACTGTTCTATATAAAATTTTAAAATGCCTAGTAATAGAAGTTGATAAGATATTAGAATCGTGTAATAAGGTAAAGAATATTTGCTGATAATAGTACTGTGTTTCAAAATCTATTGACTAGTTTTACTTTTTTGATATTTTCTGAATCGAAATTTTTTTTTGACATTTTACAAAAAAAAGTCGAATTTTTCGAATTCGAATTCAGCACACGTAAACCACAGAATCAAGAACTGAATTCTGATTTTTTGTTTGAAATTTTATTCAATTATAAATTTGCACTTTAAAAACTTGTGAACATGATGGGAATGTATCGAAAGTTGAATGAACAAAATACATATGTTAAAATATAAAATAAAATAAGAGTTTTGTTGAAATACATAACAAAAAATATTAGATAAGCAGCCAATTTTTAAAGTTATATCTAAAGTAATCAGATTTACCGAATTAATTTATTAAAAAACTGATGAATAGGCCACTTCAATTATAACTCTTGAAAACAGAGTTAAAATCACAAAATAAATTAATTTTATTTTCATTTGATTGTGCTTTATCACTTCTTTCAACACTGATTTATTGGTATAAATTTTCTCAATAAATAATTTTTTTCTTCAATCTTTATTTAATAAATAGATGTTTTGAATGCAAAAACACAATGGACGAAAATCGAAAGTGTTATTATAATAGCGGTGAATTTTGGTGTGAGCATCATTATTTTCAACTCAAGACTTGTTTCGGATGCAAAAAAATTATTGCGGACAATGAATGGGTAAGTGATGAAATTTTAAAATTAAGGTTTTTCGAAAATTTTATTTTTTTAATTTGTTCAGCCTATATTTTAATCAAAAAAAAAATTCAAATATTCCATCACAAAAACTTAGTTAAACCAAAAATTATTTGGCGAATTTTTCGGTAATTTATTAAATTTAAAGTATAGATTTGAAACTTTTCCAATTTTAATTTACATTTAATTTCAAAGTAAATCGTTGAAAACATTAGCTAAAATTTTTTTATTGAATTTCAAACTTTTGATTAATCTATTAAATATTTATGTTCTTAACAAAAAATAATTTAACGATAATTCGATTTCTTTTAGAAGAATTTTCATGATTGAAAAAATGCTTATTCAAGATGATTTATATTTTATATATGAAGTCAATTATAGGCTATTCAGTGTCTTTTAAATACGTTTTATCAAATGATTTGTCCTTGATACCCGAAGATATGTATCGGCTCGAACCTCTGTTTGTATGCATATGTCTAGAAATTTATATCTTATGAAATTCAATTTAATGTCTTGAATGATTTGATTAATAAATAATTCAATATTTTACCACTTTAGGAACTTATTAAATGTAAAGAACTTTCTCCAAATGAAGAAAATTAACATAAGTATTTTTAAGTGCTCAAATACACAAATAATTCAAAATCATAGCCTAAAGACTCTTTAGTTCACAGTGTAAATTAAATAAAGTGTAGATGTTCGAAATTTATCGTACGATTAATTTGTATCATGTACCATATATTACTTATACAAACTGTTATATATATTAAGGTAATACTATATCTCCTTTCACGATAGTTACTAGTGTGTTCAAATATTTGCACTTTTTTGTTCGAATTTTTTTAAACAAAAAAATTAAGCTCGTTTATGTTAAATCATGATGATTGTAAAATAGGCTCAGATGCTTTTACTAATTCAGGCAAGTTGTGGACAAGTTGTTTACAAGCTTTAAACTGTATTTACAGATCAGTTTATAGAATTATAAAAAATTCAATAGGCTGATTATTTTCCACCCAACAAGTGTACTCTTTTTCTCCCCCTCTAAACAACTTAACACGTTTTCGTACTTGTACAAAATCATTTATTATTTTACTTTTACGGTTTTTTTTTCTTTTACATGTATTAGCATCTTCATTTCTATGTATATTTAATTATTATTAATCAATGGTATACAATTTATATTTATATGCTTATTAAAACTTTTGCCTTAAATGTTTTGACAGAATACACTTTGCACTTCGAATGGGCTGTACTATTTAGACTTATTAACATGTAATCGCTCTAAAAAACTAAGTATTAATTTATAAAATATTTTGAACTATTTAATAATTTCTAGAAATTTTTTTTCGAAATATTCTAAAATTGACAGCCCAGAATCAATCTGACGTGTTACATTCACATTTAGTTATAAAGCGGATAAAAATTATACTTTTTTGATTTTAAAAATATTTGACGTATTTTACTGGAAAGGCAAACTTTGCCAAGTCGATATGTGAAATTCATTTAACTAATAAGATTAAAGCAATGAACGAATTATGTTAATCAATTTGTTTGTAAATATGTGTAATAGACGATCAATAGAACATTGTTTGCGTAATACTAGATGATCGAACTAAATAGATCACTTTGAACTCTAAAAACTGTTTGAAAGAAATCTTTTAGGTAAAATATTGTAATATCAAAAATGTCATTACGCCTGAATTTTAAAATTGAGCGTAAGACTTATTTAATTTTTTTTAAGCCATTGGCAACTTATTTGTTATGAACAAAATCATATAAACTATATTACATATTATTTATTCTATTTGTTAATATATCTGATTTGATTATTTAAAGAGTATCACACAAGAATTCATCAATAACAAGAATCGATTTTTACCTGAATGGAAATTTGATATTAAAAGTGTAATTCAAAAAATTAAAAATTTTTATAATTTTTGATTTATATATATAGTATCATGAAATTTAATATTTAAACAA
>BLXL01004676.1:0-19917 GCA_023170135.1 Acarapis woodi | reverse complement strand
AAGCAGCAATAACGAGTAAGTATTCGAAATGATAAGTTTCGAATCAAATTTATAATTTTTTTCCACATAGCAAATACAGATCGAGAAGGCAGTGTAAAATGTAGTTGGACTCCCACTGCTCCCGGTGATTATCGTATCACAGTTAAATATGATGGAATTTCTGTAAAAGGTAATTCGATGGATTATTTAAAAAATTTTCTTATTTAGAACTCATATTTTATTTGATATTTATTTAGGCAGTCCGTTTGCGGTACATGCACGTGGGATCGAGAATGTACTTTCACAATCATCACCCATAGGTCGAGTGAACACTGAACCATTGAATGAATTCGATAAAAAATTTATGGAAGCAGAATCTGATTATCAACGAAAGGCCGATAATATGGCCAACAAATGTAGCAGAGTGCGTGTAAGTGGTCGTGGATTATACTCAGGAATTGTGAATATTTGTGAGTAATTGGATAAATAATAAATTTTATTCAATATAGATTGATTGATAAATTTAACTATTACTTTGAAGCAAATGAAGTCAATGTTGATGTTAGAGAGGCTGGACAAGGCAGATTACATTGGACTATTGAAGGACCAGGACATGTTGAAAGTCGTAATGCAGGTATTGTTGGTAATGCATATAAATTATATTACAAAACGAGTCAACCAGGTAGGCTGGAAATTTATTTCTAAAAAAAATAATTTTTTTTTGTCTAATTTGAATAATTTTTTGATCAAACAGGTGAATATACTTTAAGATTGAAATGGGACGATGCTGAAGTGACCGGGTCACCATTCCATATTCGTGTAATTTAAAAAGATCTATGCGGTTTAATTGTTAAAGTAAAATTAATATTCATATTTTTGATGTTTAAGTTTGCTAAATTCTAGAAATTTTAATTTTCTGTTTTTTTTTTTTCTTCATTTATCACTTATTTCTTTCATTAAAATGTGTTCTAGATTTAAGTTTTTACGTTTTTTTTTTTTCGATGCAATAGTTTATTAAAATAATTATTGCCATATTCAACACTTGTCATTCACAAAAAAGTGACACTAAGAAAAGTCTAGAGATGTTAAGCTTAATGACAAGTGCGAAAAAATCTAGGTGGTGATCCAGTCATAATTTAGCTAAATATTTTATTTGACTTATTCAATATATAGTAAAATTTATTCACATTTTCAAAATTTTTTCTTCTAAAAAAAATGTCCAAATAATTTTTTTTTTCTGATAAAAAAAATGATTTATATAATTTACAATAGTTATTACGAATATTTATTCTTAAAAAATTTCTTTCGGCTTATTTTTACTATTTTCTAGCCGATAAATTTTCTTATCATAAAATGATTTTCATTTTTTTAATAAACGAATAATATTTTATAACAAGATAAGAATTAATCAATAGATTATTTTAAAGTACTTTCTGATTTTGTTTTTCGCAAAAAAAAAAATTGCTAATTATTATAATGTGATAAATTTTTCATCATAATTTGAATTGATATTTAAAAAAAAAATGTTCAAATTTAAAAATCAATTTAAAATAACCAAAAGGCAAGTAATTAGACAAAATTAGGGAAAAGTTTTCAATCTTATATAAACTTGTAATTTTTTCTACTCCTGAACAGTTTTCTCTGTCGTAATTACAATGTAAATACGACTAGAATTAATAAAGTTTTAATCGCTAATCGAAGTGAAATTGCTGTTCGAATCATAAGAACGGCTAAACGTTTGGGCATTAAATGTGTTGCAGTTTATTCGGAAATCGACAAGAATTCCATGTATATCAATTTAGCAGATGAAGCTTATTGTATTGGTCCTGCAGAATCAAATCAGAGTTATTTGAATCAAAATAAAATAATTGAAGTTGCTATTAAATCAAAAGCAGATGCAATTCATCCTGGGTATGGGTTTTTAAGTGAAAATTATGAATTCGCAGGCCTTTGTAGAGAGAACAACCTCATATTTATCGGACCTTCTGAAAAAGCGATTCGTGATATGGGTATAAAATCAACTTCTAAACAGATTATGATTGATGCCAATGTGCCAGTCATTCCAGGTTATCATGGTGAAAATCAAGATGAGAATTTTCTACTTTCAGAGGCTAAAAAATTGGGTTTTCCCATCATGATCAAAGCTGTTCGAGGTGGAGGCGGTAAAGGTATGCGAATTTGTTTAATTGAAGAAGAATTTTTTGAAAAATTAAATTCAGCCAAAAATGAAGCTATGAAATCGTTTGGTAACGATGAAATGTTGATTGAAAAGTATATTCAGAGGCCTCGACATATAGAGGTGCAAATTTTTGGCGATCAACATGGAAATTATGTGCATTTGTTTGAAAGAGATTGTTCAGTGCAGAGAAGACATCAAAAAATAATCGAGGAAGCGCCTGCACCTGGTCTCGATCAAGCATCAAGAAAGAAAATTGGCGAATCAGCAGTCAAAGCTGCAAGGGCAGTTGATTATGTTGGAGCAGGCACCGTTGAATTTGTATTTGATTCAGATACCAACGAATTTTATTTTATGGAGATGAACACTAGGTAAGCTTTTAAAAATTATAATTTTTTTCGAGATTCAATTTAAAAACCAAAAAAATTTCTCTACACAGACTACAAGTAGAGCACCCTATAACTGAAATGATTACTAAATTAGATTTAGTCGAAATGCAATTCAAGGTTGCAAATGGAGATCAATTAGCTCTTAAACAAGATGATTTGAAGATACATGGCAATTCAATTGAAGCAAGAATATACGCTGAAGATCCATCTAATGAATTTTTGCCTATTTCTGGTCAAATAAATTATTTGATTGAACCAAAAACTGACGTAGATGTTCGTATAGAAACAGGTGTTCGCAGTGGTGATGAAGTATCTGTATTTTATGATCCGATGATAGCTAAATTAATTGTATGGGATGAAAACCGAGATAAAGCACTAAAAAAGCTTTATAATCAATTATCAAATTATAAAATTATAGGTCTGAAAACAAACATTCCTTTTTTGATGCAATTATTAGCTCACTCCGAATTCGCAAAAGGTAACGTTTATACAAATTTTATATCTGATTTCCATCAAGATCTTTTTCCAACTAACAAATTATGCAATGAACGACTCGTCAAACTTGCAATTTGCTGGATATATAGTGATCTCAACATGAAACAGCTTAAACCTTGTCCAGATCTTTTCCAATACGCAAATTCATTTAGAAGTCTAGATTTGAACGGAAAGACAAGCCTAATTGAACTAGTTGATTTGAACACACACGAAACAATTCAAATTAAAGTTATTTACAAAGCTAATCACAAATTCGATATAATCATAGGCAACGAAAAATTTCAAAACATAAATGTCAGACCAAATTTGAAAAGTAAAGAAATTTTTGTTGATTTTGATGGATATAAATCAAAGTGTACTTTTCTTAAAGATAATAATTCTATTTATTTATACGAAGAAGGAAAAGTGCCATTAAATTTTGAAATCAAATTACCATCTTATATAAGTGAATCTTCAGGCGTATCTTCTAATGAAGGTAGCGTAATATCACCTATGCCAGGAATTGTGGATAAAATTTTAGTTAATGAAGGTGATCAAGTGAAAAAAGGTCAGTCAATTGCAATAATAGTTGCAATGAAAATGGAGTTTGTAATTAAATCGAACAAAAATCAAGTAGTCGATAAAATTTTATATAAAGTTGGAGATAAAATAGCAAAAAATGATAGATTGGTCACTTTTGTGAAATAAATTTTTCATAAATATTTTATTTTTTCATTACAATCGGCATAAATAATAAATTCACCTTTCAATCATTTTATTTTGGTATCATTTGTACTTATAATATTTTGTGAGTGCATTTTTTAACAATAATTGAATTAAGTTCAAAATATTTTTTTCTCTATTTTTATAAATGCTATTTATATAAATTTTTAAATTTCAATAACAAAATAAGTAAAATTTTAATATTTCTCGAATAAATTCTTATTTTTTCAATTAATCAGTTATATCTGGGCAAAGAGAAGTATACAGAATAGAAGTTTTAAGTTTTTTTTAGATGAATCAATGTGTATTTGTTAGCCTTGAAATCGATCATCATATGTGAATAACTATACTTGATTAGAACTCTTTCTAATATTGTTATAAAATTCAAATTCTTTGGTCTTTGTTTCAAATTGAGAGAATAGAAAAAAGTTCAAAAATTTGTGCACATGCGCATAACGTTTTATTTTTACTGTGATATTTTTATTTATGCTTATAGTCAATATTGAAAAATGTTCAAATAAATTAATAAATTTGATCACAATTACCGTATCATAAATGGAATCAATACTTGAAGCGCAAAGAAAATTACATGAAGAAAAAGAACGAACTGATGATTGTATCATAAGTGAGTTGTTATTCAAAAAAAATAGTCATCGAGAGAATGTGAACAGTGAGCATCGTGTGAAGTTGTTGTTAGACGTAAGTATGAATCATTTTTGAACAATTGATATTATTTAAAACTTTGAAAATTTTTCTTTGTGCATCTTAAAAATTTATTGTAAAGCGATATAAATCTGCGAACGAAAAGCTAATTACACTTTATGAAGATAAAGATGGTTTGAGAAGAAAAGAGATCAATGAATTGTCTGCGCCTAACGAATTCAACGAGTTTTATTTAAGATTAAAAGTGATCAAAGATTTTTACAAAAATAATGAGTCAGAAATCGCCGTACCAATGTCTTGTGAATTTGAAGAGTTTAAAAAATTAAAAGATAATACAGATTTTAATTTAGTTGACTTTACAGATGAAGAAGGTTATGGTAAATACTTCGATTTGAATCTTTGTTTTGAAAAGTATATTAATCTAAAAGGTGTCGAAAAAATTGATTATCTTAGCTACCTGAAAAAATTCGACGAATTATCTTCTTTTCCTAAAGAACGTAAACTTAATGGAGAATATAAAGATTATATATATTTTATGTTCGATTATTTGTATGAATTTTGTTGTAAAGTAAAACCATTAATCGATATTGATCGATTATTTGAGGAAGAATTGAAAGAAGATTTTGAGCGTAAATGGGATCGGGGTACGGTACCTGGTTGGCCAAAAGAGACAAGTTCAGCATTAAGTACTAAGGGTGCAAAATTAGATATCTCTTCTTTTTCATCCTGGGAAGAATTAGCATCACTCGGTTTAGATAGATTAAAATTAGCTTTAATAGCACTCAATTTAAAGTGTGGTGGTACTTTAGAAGAACGTGCAAAAAGACTTTATTCAGTAAAAGGTAAACATGAATCTGAAATTGATCCAACTCTATTTATAAAATCGAAAAGTTTCAACAAAAATGATAAGTTTAGAAGTATTGAACGGCAAAAAGAAATTGCATTTGTAGAAACTCAAATTGCCAAACTTACTGAAATATTGTCTGATCAAAAAAAAGCAACTATCGAGAATGTTCAGCGCAAACAGGCACGAACAGCTGGTGAACGCGAAGAATCAGATGAGGAAATTTCTCAAAATGAAGAATCAGGCGATGAACAAGAAGACGAAGTTATTTATAATCCTAAGGTAAATTTTAATTATCATTATAACTCACAAAAAAAAATCAAATGTTCCTTTATGTGTATTTTTTTTTAAAAACTAATACAAATATATAAATTATCAATATTGTTTTGCTTTTTTTTTCAGAATTTACCTCTTGGTTGGGATAATAAGCCAATACCGTATTGGTTGTACAAATTGCACGGACTTAATCTAACATATACTTGCGAGATATGTGGAAACGCTAGTTACAAAGGCCCAAAAGCATTTCAAATGCATTTTGCTGAATGGAGACATGCTCATGGCATGAGATGTTTAAGTATACCTAATACAGCTCATTTTGCGAATGTAACTAAAATAGAAGATGCAATGAATTTATGGAATAAATTAAAAGAAGAAAAGCAACGTGAAAAATTTCAACCTGCAATCGAAGAAGAATATGAAGACTCGGAAGGCAGAGTGGTGAACAAAAAGACTTATGAGGATTTAAAAAGACAAGGATTATTATAATGTCTTTTTTGTCAATATATTAATTTTAAAATTAATACGACAAATTTTACAAAAAAAAAAAAAATTTAATAGACTAATGCACTTCATTTATTTAATTGTTTCCATTCATTTGGATTTATATCGAAATTTTTTAAGTTTCTATTTATTAAAAGCCACCTATTTGAAATGCCTACATCTACTATTCGATTTATTAAATAGTCTAGATAAGTTGGTTGCAAATATTTACAATTTGCTTGATAAATTTTCAAATTCGAGCTGAATTGTTCGCGTACATAGATAGTTATGAAGAGAAAATTTATTTTACGCAATAGTCGTTGATTATTTAAATTATTAAGCTCATTCAGATATGCATAACATCGTTCGTCACGAATAGGTTCTCCGATCAAGCTCATTAAATTTTGATATTTGATCAATTCACTCTCAAATGAATTTGAATTTGGATTCGTTTTATACAAATAAGTGAATAGAGCAATTAGGCTCAGATAGGTCACTGATCTACGAGGAGTTTGCAATGAATCAATATATATATCTTTTATGGCTTGTTTATAATCATCCGTCACATTTTTTCCATAATTTATTAATTTTTCAATTCTACCGTTTTTTACTCGTTCAGGTAGAATTTTAGTAATTTCTTTAAGTTTATTCAACACAAAATTAATAGACTGATTTGCTTTTTTTTTTAACAGATTAGACATTTTTTCTTAAAAAATCAATTATAATAGAGAATTTGACTAAGTGATGGTTACAATTAATAGATATATCTAGAATGCATTTGAGAAAGTGCGTGAAGGTACATGCTTCGGACATTTCATATTATATAAAATTTTTAAAGATCGAAGCGCCTCTTTCGGCGTTCAAATATAAAAAAATTGAAAGAAATCGTAAATAAAGGAGCACATTTCTTTAGTCTCGTTAGTAGATGAAAGTAATCAACTTGTGTATGATCATATATATAAACGACAGAAACAAAGTAGATCATCGAACGACGATGCAAAAATATTGAACCTTCAATCAGGAAATTATCTTTTATTAAAACATTTCTTTCCTTTTTAAAATTAAAATCTTCACATTTACATATATACATATACACATACACGCGGAGGAATATCTATTTACTAGAAATCTTTCAAATTTCATATTTTTTGCTATTGATTGATTCACCTTGGTCAATTCTGCGTTGTCTGTACACCAATGTATGTGATTGTCAATTGAAATTTAGGCGCACAAACTATATGCTCAAATTCTGAAATTCATCTTTAATGTAAGTAATTTATTATTCATCAATTACTTTTTTTTGTAGATATAAAAGTCTTATTATTTATTTTTCTTTATTCAAAATAATTTATAAAATTATGAAAATGATCTTATTGTGTTTTGGATATCGATATTTTTTTTTATTTTGATACTTTGACTTAATTTATTTTCAAAAACCCTTTTTTATAAAAACAATATTTCACCTTAATTTTACAGGTTTTTAAATTCAGTTTTTAGGTAGTATCAAAGTGCTTGCTTTTGAGATACTATTTTATAAAAATTTAGCAACTTAGTTTTTTTCAAATTAAAAAGATACTTTGCTTTTTTTTAAATGATTCAAACACTGAGATTGCAAATTTAATGTCACATTTTGTCAATTTAGGGCTGATAAGCTTAAAGTCTTTAATTAGTTATTAATAAATTTTATGTAATTTTAAATTTTTTTTTTATTTAGTTGACGAATTTTTGGCAATGTGAATAATTTTATAAATATTACAGAAAATCGATGTCCTCAATTTCAAGAGATCATATAGAAAATATCTTTCGCTACTATTTTTTTAGAACAAAATTTTTATAAAATATTAATTATTTATTTTTAAGTCTGTAATTTTTTTTAGAGATTAGCAAGCGATGCTATATAAAAAATGAATCTAGTTATTCCAAGCTTGATTAAAATCAGTTTAAGTGTTTTTGAAAAACATGTCGACGTTTTAGTGAAGCATGGTATTTATGTCGAGTTTACCTTTTATTGCATCTTTCGAAGATATTTTTTTATGGATTTTTCAAAAGAAAATTTTTTTTTTTTCATTTTTTTTTTTTTTCGCATTTTTAAAAGTTACTTCAATGAAACTAACGTTTTTTTTTCTTCCCTAAATTTCAAAACTAAATTTAGCACTCAAAGATTCGAAGATTATAATTATTAAATCAAAAAAAAAAAATTTTGTCAAATGATTTCCTTAATTAATTCTTCGTAGAATTTAGTTAATAAAATTTACAGCCATATTCGATTTGTGAATAAGATTAATGATTTTAGGTTTGCAAAGCAAGCTGAGAGAGATACTTAAAAGTATTAATCAAGTAATTGTTTTAAAAATTTTAAGCGACTTTGTTTTTTTTTTATTTTCCAGTAAATTTTAGGTATTTAATTATAAGATATTTTAAAATAAAACAGTAAATCAAATTATTAATTAGGATAGATCTAAGTACGTTTTTTTTTATAATTAAATTAGTTTCTAGAAAAATTATTAATCAATTCATTAATAATTTTATTTGACACAAAATTTTCTATCAATTTTTTCATCGAGTATATCAAATTATTTTAGCGAAAATTCTTCCAACCATTAGGCAATCTCTCAAAAATTTATTAAATTCATACAAAACATCTTATAAAAAAAAATTTTTGGAATATTTTTGAAATGGCCAAAGTAAAATGTGATTTGAATCATTTAAGCAATCTGATACTTTTGGAAAACGATCATTCACCAATTAAACAAGTTGAGGAAAATAATGAATTCACTTGTACAAATGTAAATACTAATCAATGTACAAATTTAATTAGCAACACTCTAAATGGTCATGTTTGCCAACCCCCAATCTGCCAATTAAGAGATCGTCAATTGATCAATCAGCCATTAGCATCTAAAGAAGAACCTAATTGTTCTTCAAACTTTTATTTAAATTATCAAAATTTGAATCCTAATCTATTTAAACGATCAACTTATTTAGATATAATTAAAACTAACAGATTTAAAAACCGAAAAGCTGACCTTAAATTTCCTCGAAAATTTGTGAATCCAAGCAAAAAAGATTTGCTATTTGAAGAAGGTTTATCAAAATGTAACCAAAGGTCTGCTAAAATCTGTTATTTACAACCGAGCTTATTTGAAAACATTCCACCCACAATATACTTTGGATTAGAAGATGAAATAAGTATGTATCTTATATTCATAAATCAAAATTTGTAAAAATTTACATCAACACTCTTTTTTTAGTTCAAAAACCATCACCTAAAGACGCACCATTATTAATCTGGCGCTTGTCGTCCATTACACCAACACTAATTCGTGAGACTGTACTTAGATCTGGATTTAAATTGGTTAAAGAGAATTCAACAAATACTGAATGGATCGCAACTTGGTGTAAGCACCTAAAAACTCATCAGTATGCTGAACTAAACTCAAATCAGAAGGTCAACCATTTTCCAGGTACATATAATCCATTATAAATAATTTAAATTGATTATAAATAATTTTTTTTCTTGTAAAGCACAGGTAGCTTTAATTTTGGTCGAAAAGACAGATTATGGCAAAATATACATTCGCTATGCATACGCGCTCAGGAAACAAGCGATGAAGATGCTTTTCATCCACAAACCTATATTTTGCCGAATGACATTGAAATTTTGAAACATGTTTGGACAGCTAATCCTTCATTAAAGATAATACTCAAGCCGCCTGCTAGTGCACGTGGTCTAGGTATCAAAGTTATACACAAATTTAAACAAATACCAAAAGAATCACGTACGAAACAGCACAACAACTCAAATGTTTCATCAACTTATATTGCACAAAATTACATTGAAAATCCACTGCTTTTATTTAACCAGACAAAATTTGATATTAGACTCTATGTATTAATTACTTCATTTGATCCATTGAAATTATATCTTTATGATGATGGTCTTATTAGATTCGCCAGTGAACAATACTCAACAAATATTGAATACCTCAACAATCAATTTATGCATTTAACCAATTATAGTATTAATAAAAAAAGTGATACTTATAAACCAAATAATGATGAAAGCTCTGTAAGGTTATCTTTTAGTTACTGATTTTTTTTTACAAAATAACCATGAATAATTCTATTTTTTCCAAATAGACTTCTGGCCACAAATGGACATTAAAAACATTTTTGAATTATATTTCGAAGAGTAGAAAAGATGTTTGTATTAAAAAGTTGAGTGAAAGGATCATCGATTTAATCTTGAAAAGTGTAATAAGTTGTATGTAAATAAATTTCTCAGAGAGTCAAATAAGCAACTAATAAAAAAATCAATTTTTTTTTTATTTTTTAGGTCAATATCCGGTTTATAAATATTTGGTGAAAAACCAAAAATACAAATATAATAATTTCGAACTTCTTGGTTTTGACATTATGTTAGATAGTAATTTCAAGCCATGGATTCTTGAGGTGAATGTCAGTCCTAGTTTAAGATCTGAATCAAGTGTGGATACCTCAGTAAAGGTAATTTTTAACATGAATAATCTTTAAAATTGAAAATCGATCTAAAATTTTCATTTTTGCATATAGAGTCAATTAATCAAAGATACATTTAATATTGTCGGCTACCGTCTACCTTTAAAATATAGTGAAGACCTTCTTAACTATACATTGACCGATCTCGAAAAAAAAAAGCACACCAAGTTCGCCAATGATTTTGCCTTTCAATATAATAAAACAAATGGTAATCTCGATGAATTGAGTACCTATGATTTCGGTCTTACTGAAAATCTATTGCCGGATGATATTAGACATCTTTGTTTAGCCGAAGATGAACTTAGTCGTTCAGGGTCATTCATACGTCTTTTTCCATCCAAAACAAGTCAAGAATACCTTCCATATTTTCTAAAATCTTTTTACAGAAATTACTTGTTAATCGAATGGGAAAGAAAATATGCTGATCGAAGAGCAGAAGGTAATTTATTTTTTTAATTTTTAAATATTTTTTATCTGAATTTTATTATATTAGAACATATATATATAATGATATTTGATTGATTTTTTTATTAGCTGTTGCATATCTTCAACAATTATGTAGTCAAAAATTGAATCTAATGGGTAATCGCGGTCGAAGCAAAGAAAGAATAAATGTGGTTTCAAGTGGTGAGGAATCGAATTAACATTTTTTACCGAATAGAGCTAAATTTTTGAATTTTAGATTGTTTTTTACCAGCTATTGTTTTAATTTTTCGGTTATAATACATTTTATTTCATACTAGTGCAAACTCCGAAAATTTTATTTATAGGATAAAAAATTTTCTATAACTATTGTCAATTATAATTAATGATTATGTGTAATTGTATTTAAAATGAATAAATATATTATTAAAAAAAATTGAAAATTCATTTATTTTATCATTTCTTGTAAGTTTTTTTATTCTTACCTAACTGACAAAATTATTTCTTGTATTCATATTTGTATGCGACAAATAAAAACCAAATAGAACTTTTTTTCAATAAATTAACTCATATTATTTTTATACAATTATAATTCGAAAAATGATTTAATTCCTTAATTACTTTCAACAAATTGAATTATTATCAAATCGGATTTTTTTTCACATTTTTTCACTCATAAAAATAATTCACAACAAATTGTGAATATGTTTATAAATTGAATATTAATTTTTTTCAAAAATTTTTTTAATCTTACAATATCTGTCTGGTAATATAATTTTACTTACTCAATCAGGTAAGATAAAAAAATTTAACATTTTCATATTCCAAATTTTTTATGAAGATCACAATGCAGCATTAAATTACACAAAAAATTTAAAATTTAGAAATGATTTGCTTGAGTAAACAAAGTGGTGGTCTCAAGTGATTTGTGACAGACATTCTTCAGTTGCTTAGTTTTCATACACCTATATGTTGAATTTTTTTTCTTTTCAAAATTTCTAAATTGATTAATAGGTTATTCTGAACCACATAGTAACAAATCAAAGATTTTAAAATGAAATCGGAGAATTCAATGTTTTGACCATTAAAATGACTTATTTAAAAATTATTCTCATAAACAAGTATTAATACATTTTATTTAGTATATGTTATTTACCTGGTCAGCTTTTAACAAAAGTCATAAGAACATTATTAGAAAATGATTTAGTCAATTATCTGATTTCTTTTTAAATGCGCTCAAATTCAATTTTCTATCAATTAAACTCAACTAAAAATTTCATTAACTTACGAGTGACTTGTCAAAAGTTTCCATTGATTTATAAATTTGAATAAAATGCTTTATGCCCAAAAAGTTCAATCACATTTCAAAAATGATGAAAAAATACAAATGATAAGATTTAAAGAAAAAATTTTTTTAAATTTTCGATAATTCAATCAGAATTTTTTCTGTTTTATGAAATTTAAAAGAATTAGAATTTAGAGGACCAATTTTCCTATATTAAGAATTGACTTCTTAAAAATTTTAGAACAATGATATATTAGGCATAAATCAAGAGAGTTTTCATGTTTCAGTTGATAATTTATTTCAAGTACATTAACGCTCTGCTCTTTTATTCAAGATTCAAAGCTATAGAATTTTAAGTGTTTTTCAATTATGTCTTTAATTATATGTATAAATATTAAATAGATTTTTAAATAGATTTATGATTTTTTTTTTAAAGGTATTCACCGAAACGACTTATTGAAATTTATTTTCTTACTAAATTGAACAAAAAAAAATCAATTTGAAGAATCAAAGAATTTTCAAATCAATCGAATCAAATAACTCAAAATCAAGTTCGAATTGAAAAAGTTGTAAATTAAAATTTTATCTTTTTTTACCTAATATTACAGATGTTTAAATTTGATTATATGTATTCAGTACTCAATATTTTGATGATACCCTATATAATTTTTTATCTATACTCACAATAAATTATAAATTGTTTTGCAAGAACAGGCTATATTTTTTTAATGTCGATTGGGCAGTTCAGCATCAAAAAATCATCATTTAACATTACAAACGTAAGAATACAAAATTTGTGCTGAATAAGCAAGGTAACAAAAGGCGTATTTTTATATCATTTGAATATATGTGAAATTAAGTCACGCCTTTCTTTTGATTGAAAATTGTTTTAATCAGAATTCAAAAAAAATTTGATATCTATATTTCATAAAATTAATAAAAACTATCTGCCACAATAAAGTTTACAAAATTCATTTTTATTTGACGTGGATAATTTCCATCAAATTTGAAAAACATATTGCTTTATTATGGGTGAATATTTTTTACACACATCGAATGTAAATTAATCACAAAGCATATCAAACATGTTACAACTCTCATTATTATATAGATTTAGTGTATATAAATTACATAAAATTAAATGTATAGCTTTACAAATTATTATAGAGTGCAAAAAATTTGAAGGGAAAAAAGTTATATAATAATTAAAATGAAAATAATTACTGCTAGAATTTTTAAAAATCTTATTAGAACAATATTTGTAAAGAATACGGTAATCTTCAAATATACACTGAAAATATTAAACGGCAAAATTTAGTTTCTTTTTATTCTGATTGGACAATTAATGTTTATTTTTTTTCTTTTTTGTTATAAATTGTATATAACATTAGTTTAACTTGCATATACCAAATTTACCAACCAAAAAATATATTTCCCTTTTGATGTATTAGTTCTTCTATTTAATTGTACATGCGTGCGCGCAAAAAAAAAAGTTTAAAAACAAGTATAATAATTTGTTTCCTATAGTGTACTGATTTATTTACAAGCATTTATAAATATAGATTATTGGTGGCTGGACTTAAGAAAACTTTGACGATACCATGAGCGAATTCTAGTTAAATTGAAGATGTTCAAACTTTATGATTTCCATTGTGATTCTGTAACATGTTTTAAACTGTAGAAAAACTGTATAGTTGTATAAAGTAAGTTCATGAATCTAGTTTTATGTTCTATGTAACGACCGGCCTAAATTAAAGATGCATTTGGCGGTGCTTTGTTCAAGTAATAAAAACATAAACACACATACAGACAAATAAAAACAAACACATACACTATTTAGCATTGTATGAGATGTTCAATAATCAAACTAAATCTATTCACGCAAATGTTCTTACATTTAGTTTAAAAAACGAAATATTCATATACAAACCTGGCCTAGATTCGGGGGTAGGCCAGGCTTCGGAATCGTGTAGGGTTTGTTTTTACATTCTTAACAGTTTAATAGAGCAGGCCTGAATTTCTAATAGAAACAAAGTAACAATGTGTGCTTTGAAAACAATTTATAAATTGTTTGCAATTTTTGCCATTTAGAACTTTACTTACTGGATGAGTACATCACTTGCGAATGTTCTATAAACCGAAAACTTGTGAATTTTCTCTTTTGAAATTTTAAAGTTTTCTTTAACCTATATTTGGTTTTTGCGTGCGTTTTTTTTTAAATTTATTTCTTTGTTTTTCAAACGAGTTAAAAAACTTGAGTAAAATTACTTTTGTTATGTTTATAAAAATTAGAATTTATTTCAAATTTATTTATAAAATTACAAAAAATGAATGATAAACTCTTAGAAATACAACCTACGGCAGAAATGATGAATTCTATAAGTTTGAATATGCTCAGAAATAATCTTTTGCCAACTCCACAATTAGATAATCAGCAATCATTTCAACCACAGCAACATAATACACTCGGACAGTATTTGGCCACCATTCAATATTTAAGCAAGCAACAATCAACACATTTCAATCAACAAAATCAAAATAATCAATTCAATAAATTAAACAATCTAAACAATCTTGATAGTCTTATCATACAACAACATCGACTTAATCAACAACCTTCAAATAGAGAAAATAATAGCAATGAGAATTCACCATTGAGTGCACAAAGCTTACCTGATCATGAAAGTTATGTAATAAACAATTTACCGCAACAATTACTGTGCTTACAACAAAGACGACTGATAGATCAACAAGTCGAATCTAGTGCAATCAAGAATCCAGCCATTCAAGAAAAAAAACAACAGCAAGAATTATTAACTAAAACGTTGACTAACCAATTAAACAATCAAATTAATAGTCAACTCAACAGTCAGTTGAATAATTCTACAAATGATCAATCAAATAATAGGTTTATTCATGTGAATTCGAATATAGATATAGGTTATCAACAATCAATAAATCAACAAATTATTCAACATCAAACGCCTGAAAAATATACGTCACCGTTGATACAAATTTCTCAAATGACTGTTATCGATAATAAGACAAATAACATAAAATGTATTGATCATAACAATCAGAAATGTGATCAGGACAAATCGATTTCAACAGATTCTACGCAATTGAAATCTCAATCACATTTCAATAATTTTAATTCTACTAAATTGAAAAACAATCGACGACAAACCGAAAAAAATGAAAAGCAAGAAATAAAACAACAATCTGATCAAAATAATAACTCACCCACGAACGTACATCATAATATGATTGGAGTAGATGAACAAGGCAAACCATTTCATAATTATATTGGATTAATTGCACAAGCTATACTTAAATCAAAAGAAGGTAAACTTATTTTGAGTGATATTTACAAGTATATACTTGAAAATTATCCTTACTATAGAACGCGCAATTCAGGTTGGCGTAATTCAATACGACATAATTTAAGTTTAAATGATTGCTTTCAAAAAGGTGAAAGAGCGGCAAACGGAAAAGGTCATTATTGGTATATACACCCAGCAAATCAACGTGACTTTTTAAAAGGTGATTTTAGACGTCGGAGAGCTCAGCGTAAAGTTCGACGTCACCTTGGCTATAATATGTTAGATAGTAGATTGAATGATGATGACCAAGATTCCGAAGACGAAGAGATAAAAAAACAATTTCTTTGTCAATTTAATCAATTTCAACAACTCAACCTACATAATTTACAAAATTTTCAGACAAATATTTATCATCTGAGTAATCTTAAAAATTTGAATTCACCAACAGCAACACTTGCCGCAGAACAAAATCAACTTAATCAGAGTTATACTACTGAAGAAATCAACTCGGGCAACGAATATTTAAAATATATTACATTTTTAAAACGTAATTGGCTAAATAATCTAAATACAATTAATTTGGCACCATTTAATAATTCAGAACAAATTAATAAATTAAATAGCTTACCTGCACTACAACTAATTCAACAATATCCAATTGATAATAATGATCAAATTACTAAAAATAGTCAATTGAATCAACAAACAAAAGATGAAAAAAAATCGATAATTAAAGATAATAAGAAAGACACAAACGAAGAGGACGATCTTGAAATGGTAGATATCGAAAGTGAATCAACAGCAAATAAGAAAACGACTACCAAAGAAAGCAAAAAGGAATCGAAGAGCGAAAATGATTTTGAAATGGTTGACATTGAAAGTGAGATCACATTGAACAAGAGTAGTCAAACAGGTGGGAATAATATCAATAGTGTAATATATCAAGTCGAAAAGGTCAATGAGATGTCAAACAAAGAAATAATTAATAAAGAAATCGAATATACGAACGAATCAATTAATAAAGAGAAACAAAATGATAAAGCATTAATTAATCTAGGTCTGATTAAGAAATTATTTGAAAATGATTCTACATACAACATTATACAAAATTCCAACAACGCTCGTAAACATAAATTCGATGTTGATAGTTTATTAGAAAATGAAAAGAAAAGAGTATGTAATTAATTCATTATTTATTTGATCATCAATTATTATACATTTGATTCTTAAAATACGAAATTTCATAACTTGTTCATTGATTTTTCTTCCCTAATTTTTTTCTTTGATTTGTAGTTATTTGTTCAAACAGATACAAATAATGATGAATTCTTATATGTCGAAAATCTCAAATGATTTTTTTGAGAAAACATTTTCACTAATTTTTATATGTTAAATTTTAATACATGTTAATATTAATATCATGTTGATTTTAATAAAGTCACGCAAAAATAAAATATAAGCAACAAAATGATTTGCACATTCGCATTTTTTTTATCATAAATTTTGTTTTTTTTTTTTTTCAGAATGAATTCGAAAAATTTTCAATTAAAAAAATTCTAATACACATTTCAAATTATTATCTGAATTCGAAATTTTCACTATATATACCATATATTAATCTTGTATTGTCAACCATCTATTAAATTCATCACACTAATAAAAATTTGACTTATCATATTGTATAAGAAGATTATGTTTGCCAAAATCAATTTTGGTATCTCAAAATAATAATTTGATGTGTTGGGAATGAGTCTTAAAGCAGAAACGATCAAAATGATGAAAAATGATATAAATTAAGTTTTCAAAATAAATTGATAATTAAACATTTGACAATTATGAATTAATCGATGTAAAAAAGCATCATAATGAAAAATAATCTTTATCTCATAGGGATATTCAACGAAGAAACAAAGAGTAAACATTAAAAATTTAATTAGCTTGGTAAAAAATGAGATTATTAGTCGGCAATATATATGTGAGAAATATAAAATTACTAATAAAAGTACCATTGACAATAGAATCTGGATTAACACAAAGAATAAAATCTATACTTTTTTTCGCAAAATTTCAAATAAGAACAAGAATAAAGCAAATAAATTATTAACTATTAACATAATTTTAATAAAAATTCATATTATATTTTTCGGAATCTTGAAGGTTATACTTTGATAAAAAATGATATCTGATTGGTCATTTAAATTATCTAGATTGTTTTTAAAACGAGCGGCAGTATCTGAGGATTCGTAATGACATTGAATCTCGGGAAGCGAAGAATCTATAATTGGCATCAATTATCTGATGCAAGATAATCGAAAAATAATTTTCACAATCGACACATTCTTAATTAAAATTTTTTTTTGAATTTCAATATCTTTTATTCAGAGCGCGAATTCAAACTGAAAATTTATACTCGTTATTGAATTTAACAAATATGCAATATCACGAATTTTTTGTTTGAAATGAACATCGCTCTAATTAATTTTAAAATTGTATTTTCGATAAAAGAAAAGAAAATTTAGAATAAAAAATTAATGCCATTGTGTGCTAGATATTTTTTCTACTCGAAAAAATTCAAATTAATTTGAATGAATCATTAGTAGTAATTAATTTTTTTTTCTTACTTAAGGATGATTGATATCCCTTTCCACACTAGGACACTGAGAAAGTGAATTTTTTTCATGAAAATTATCATTCATGCCTATAAAAATATATTAATTAATAAAAATCTAATTTAAGGAATAATCTTATTATTTATATTTTAAAATAAAATAATTTGACTTTGAAACGGAAAATCGTAAAGTCGTAAAGTTTTAATTAACTTGTTTATCACTTTTAAATAGATTTTGAAAAAAATTTTAAGAACATAGATAATTTTAGATATTTTAATTTTGAATATTCACGAATATTGTATTATAAAGTAAAATTCGAATTTTTAAATAATGAAAATTGAAAAAAATTTATTTAAAAAATTATAGCCATTTTGTAACGTAATTCGATATATTAAAAAAATTCTGAAAATTATTACGTTTTCCGAACAAAAGTTCAATAAGGAAGAATTTTTTTGATTCATATTTGGTAATAAAATTTTCGAAAATTTTGTTGCCTAATTTTTTTATTTATAATATGTGGTTTCTTTCCTATAAACACGATAATTTTTATTTATTGGATAAAAAATATATTTTTTGTTCCATTAAGTGAAAAAAAAAGTAACATTTCATAAAGAATCTAATTAGCATTGATGAAATTAATTCATAGATTTATGTACATCTTTTTCGTCTATATAAAATATATATATATATATATTTTTATATTATTACGAAAATAACGCCTTCTAAATTTAAAAATGTTTCCCTTGTAACAATTCAATGCAAAATCGTGTTCAAAATTCTTAAAAAGCCAAATTAAAACAATTCATAATAAAGTTGCTTCTCAAAAAAAAACTTTTAAACATCTTTCTACTTTAGAAAAAAAGTTATACGAATTCAATTTACTAAAAAAACTTTGATGCTTAGATACATTAAACAGTGATATAAATATTTTACCAGCATATCTTTGAAAATCAGTAGCATATATTATTTACTATATTATGTTAAACAACTATGCAATCTATCATTCAATTTTTATTTCGTTTTGATGCAAGAAAAATTTTGAATTTTTCGCGTTTTCGAATTTTCACATTTAAGCAGGTGAAATTTTTGAAATATATTCGTCCATTGTAAAACAATATGTAAGTATGTTGAATAGTGATAGAAGTTGAATAAAAACATTATTATAACTAAGGTATCATATTTTAAAACGAATATATCCTTTATTGCACTAAAAAAATTGAGTTCGAATAATTTGAAACCATTTTATTTATTTGAAATTATTAACATTTTCAATCTTTAAAAAATTAAATGAAATGAACATCGAAAAGCTTTCAAAATAAAATTAGAACTTTTAATGCACCAGAAATTTTTCATTGAAAATTTAAATAAGCCTGCAATATGCTAAAAAGTCTAAAATATATTTTTTTTATTCTTAAATACTATAGGTCTCATAGCTAATTTGACATATAAATATGTGTAAATTTATTCCCTACTTAACATTAATGCATGTTTGGCTTTTTAAATTACAAATTGAAATCATAATTGATCGCTTAAGCGGCAAACATTTAATGTTCTAATCGTTTTCAATTTAAGAAATAAAAAATGGTTCTCTGGTATCATATGGCAAACATTTCAATTGTCGATTCATGAGCTAATCAAAATATGTACTCAATGTTAGGGAATCGTATGACTGTCTAGCTACATTCAAAACAAAATATACAATCGATGAAAATATAGACACTTTTATTAACTAATACATTAATCGAAAGGTGA
>BLXL01004672.1:0-10567 GCA_023170135.1 Acarapis woodi | reverse complement strand
GAATTTTAAAAATTTTTACTTATTTTCAAATATTTTTTTATATAGGTGGTGGAAGAAATCAAAATCAATTTGGTGGATTTGGTAATCAATTGAGTAACGGATTGAACGGAGGAAATCAAAATCAATTAGATGGTTTAAGTGGACTATTTGGAGGCGGTGGAGGTGATTAGATTAAAAAAATAAAAACAATTATTTTAAATAAGTCCATTTAAGATTAAATTTTTAAATAATAGGAAGAAGAAATAATATAAACCAAGGATTTGATCAAAACCAGGGTCTGGGTGGAGGACTAACTGGATTGGGTAATGGATTAAACCAAGGATTAGGAGGCTTGGGACAAGGATTGGGTGTGTTTATTCATTCAAATTTATTTTTTTCTTATTTTAACCATTATAATCATATGAATAGGTAATTTGTTGGGTGGTCTTGGCGGTGGTCAAGGTAGTCCATTAGCTAATTTATTTGGACTTGGAAATGGGAATCAACTAAACGCATTAGGGGGTGGTGGAAGCCAACGATTAGGCGGCTTAAGAAATAATAATTTAGGGGCACTGCAGGGCTTAGGAGGTACAATTAAAATAAATATAAATGTAAAACATAAATTAAATTTTTCGAAACTAATGAATTTATTCTGAAATAGGTAATCAACAAAATCCATTGGCCGGTTTAGGCGGATTATTTAGGAGATGAATTATTGGTTCTTTTTGTATTTTAATTTCGTATGTGTCAATTTTTTTATAATAATAATTTTGAAGCATCGAAACAATTTTCAATTTTTAGTATTTTGCTTCTTATGAACTCTTTTCATCTGCTCAATTATTATGTATTTTTATTGAAATTCTCATCAATCCTTCTATTTCACGGGCCTTCTTAAACTACTCAACTCAATTTTTAGAGCATATTTCATTATAAAGAGATCATGAAATTGTAAATTATCATTTTATTAATGTAAAATTTTAGTGTGGCAATCAAATATGCTTATAAAAAAAAAATTTTTAATTTCAACTGAAAATTTTATTTGATCGATTAAATTAAGATGTATTAAAACGAAATTTTCGAGCATTCTAAAAACGATCAAAGAAAATCAAATTTTAACTAGATGTAAAAAAATATATTTTATTAAAAATCAATAAATCGATTAATTAGAAAAAAAAAAGTACTTGATATTATCAATTAAACGACAAATTTCATTTTTAAAAGTGAAAAAAATAAAAATAGGACTAAAGGCAAGCAAAAGCAAAAAAATATTATTTAGTTTATTAAAGAATGATGAAACATTTGGTTTGGCTTTCAAATCTAAATTTCCGATTAAATAACCTAATGACCATTCAATTTCTTCTTTATCCAATTTATCTATAAAATTTATTCGTTCAAAATTTTCTTTCTCAATTTGAAATATATTTACAAATATCGACTCTACATAATGGAGAGCAAAACAATATTTTATAGCATCCTTATAAATTATAATTTCTCGCATCTCTAGACCTAAAACCGATCTCAATTCGTTTTCGCACCAATTTCGCATTCCATTTATATAAATAAAGTAAGGTATGTTTACAATTTTTTTACCAAATACACGTGTTAAATCATAGAGTTTAGATGTTGCAATAAATGTTAAATTACTAGCTGGTGGAAGCATTGTTGAAGTTGCACAAAAAAGAAAATTCTTTGAACATTCATCATAATCAATTAAATTATACACAAGTCCATAGCACTGCTCCGAATTAAAGCTACCTTTGAATTGATATGTCTCATATGTGAATAATGTTTTTGAATAAGTTGAATTGTATTTATGTCTCATACATAATTGAGTTGTAATACTTTCGATTGTGCGATTGAATTCGACATCAGAATTCATACATGGATGTAAATGTGTTCTTTGGTTTGGAATTTTATTTATCAAGAAAAATAATGATCTATCAAATATTCGATCTAAGCCAAAACACATAAAGCTGTTTCCATACACCTCATAACGTGTTCCCAATATTCTTAATTCATCAATATTTTCTTTATGCTTTTCAATGGTCTTATTCAGATATTCATCTGTTCCTAAAATTGGAAATGCGATTCGTATTGATGTTCCACCTAAATAAACGATGCCAGTCTTACGAATTAGATCTATTGTATTTTTATGAATCAGAGCTCTCTCCGTTTCTTCAAACGTTGTTCCTTTATCGAATATGTTTAATGATGAAAATTCGTCATAAAGTCCAGATTTTAAAATGTGAGTCGAATCCGCATAGAATCTTCTGAGTAAATAACTGCTTGCTACCCAGGCCGCAACTGCTTCTTCTTTGCCCGTTATGACACCTATTCTAATATGAAAATAATCATTGATCGTAGGCCAGTGTTTGGACATTAATGATAATCTATGTTTAAATTCATTGCGAAGATGCATGAAAATCAATTGACTACGTAATGAATTTTCTAATCTGTCCTTACTTTGTAACATTCTCATGCCAGCCGTTGCACCCAAAAACATTGTTATATCTTGTTGTAGAAGTTGGGAATTTTGCAAATAAATTTCAGTTAAATTTGTTAGCATCAACTGAAAACAATCACCCAATTGTATTGCAAGTTTATCAATCGTTGATTTATTTGCTTTTTCGTTTGGCACAAAAGGTCTAGTGTCTATTTCATCAAAATTTTTCATTGGAATGATTTTATGTAAATCCAATTCTTTGTGACTTAATTCATTATCATCAGCATTTTCATTGCGATTTTCTTCTTCCACATTTAATGGCCAATGAACATTCCACGAATCTTCTTTCGATTCCAATGGTATGATTGATTCATGAATACCTTGATTTATTTCACATCTTGTTATCGCATTTATTGGCATAATACCATAATCATTCTTCTCTAGTCGCACTTCGTAAAGAACGCCTTTTGTTCGTACAGAGTCAGCATCGAAAGCAACCATAAACTAGAAAAAGGTTAGTCGATTGAAAATTGAGAATGATTATACATAAGTTTACCTTAGATTGTGGAGAATATTGAATTTTTAACAGGTAAATTATGAAAGTACCTACAAGTAGACTGACCAGATAAAGTATGGCTAGTAACTTTGTTAATCTATGGGTTTTCAAAATTGCCATGAATGCTATTTGAAACTAAACTTTGTTTAATTTTCTTAATTCTAATTGACTAGTTAGCGTAGAAGACTACAAAATATCGAATAGATTCTCATTAAAACTTTAGTTACATTTCCTAAAGAAAAAAGAATAAGGATAGATCTAAAAAAAAGTTTGAAATTTTTGATTTCAGTTGAATAAAGGTTACTTATGAAAAATCGGAAATCAGTCTCCGAATAAAGTAAACTAATTTTCAAAAAAAAATAAATTTTGTTAATTATACGCTAACATGATTTTAAATATTTCTTCGATTTAATATAGCTTACATGTCAGATTGATATTTCCATAAATTTCATTTGTTTTTTGCGTATTCCACAAAAATTGTGATTTTGGTTTGCGTCGAATTCCGTTGCCATTCGACAATGTCGAAAATAAAAATTCTAAAAAAAGTATTGTTTTCCTTTATAATAAAAAAGAGACTTGATTTAAAATTTGCGACTGATAAACACTTTTCATAAATTTTGTTTTGTCTTCCTTTAGAATGACACAGTTTTTAAATTATTTACAATATTTGAAAAAAAAATATGTTAAGCCTGAACAAAATTATTGATTCAAAAGATTTTATACATTTATTTGAAGACAATTTTCATTTTTTTCTGAAGCAATCAAGAATCGATAAAGAGTAAATGTCTTAGCTAATTTAGCTGCGCATTGATTTCCAATTAATAATTTGATTTTCGAAGTATAATTATGATTTGAGAACATTGAATGCACTAATGACGAATGATACTCAAATATTCAAAATGCTTAATGATAAAAAATGTGAAAATCAAGTTTTTTTTTAAGTTTTCCAAATTAGCTAATGTTAAATTTTATTAAATAATGAGCTACTCATAAGTTTATTAGTACATATATCGGGAAGGCAATTATTAATTTTTTATATTAAATTAATTGTTTGATAAATGCTATCTTGTAAAATCAACGATGCTCTACTTGAATTATTCAATTTGGCAAATTCGTATTTACGTTTAAGTAACTGATAATCTTTAATTCATTTTTATTGATTTTTAAATTCTCCAAATCGTTTAAGCCAATTTTTAATCTTTGACTCCGATTCACATTTTAATATTTGTGGCGATCAGATTTCAAATTAGTATTCATTTTCATAAATGGACTTAAAGATAATTATGTGCCTAAAATTCTTTTATATTAATGAATAAAAGCACCAATCGAAAAATTTTGTAGATTAGTGACAAATATGTAAATTAAAATATTTCTTATTATTTTGAATTTTTTTTTTGTAAAATTTTCAATAGTTTGAAAAAATTTGTGTTCTGTAAAAATGTCGA
Organism: Acarapis woodi; assembly: GCA_023170135.1. Lineage (NCBI taxonomy): Eukaryota > Metazoa > Arthropoda > Arachnida > Trombidiformes > Tarsonemidae > Acarapis > Acarapis woodi. Next base: position 6,144 of record BLXL01004672.1, on the reverse strand, counting down.
AATTATTTTAAAGATTACTTTAAATAATTTTATTTGAAAATAATTAAAATTCATCAAAAAATCTAGAGTTAGCATTAAAGTCAAATGAGTTTTTTCAGAAAAAATGTCTAAAATGAAAAAAAAATTCTAATATTTGTCAGTTAATCGTTAGTCGAATTGTCTATTCTATTCAAATTTTTATTTAATGACTGTAATAACTTGACATGTGACCAATAATTTTAGTTTAAATTATTATTTAGCATCATTATAATGAATATCAAAAAAAAAATTCGTTCGAATTTCAAAATCACATAGAATTAATACGTGCAATTGAAAATTTTTACATTCCAACATAATATTTATATATTTGTAACTCTTTGACTAATATATTTTTAAAATTATTTTAACTAACGTTCAACTTTTTTTCTTAACATTTTTAGTCTTTCATCAACGATTTTCATAATTATTTGTATGAGAAGAAATAATGATTCAAAAACTAATTTTACCTTTTTTAAAAGATTTACATGTTAATTACGAATAATAAATGACGCAAAAAAAAATATTTTTTAATAAATCAAATATTGACAACTTTTTATTATTATTAATTTTAGAACTAAACTTAAGTTTTTTTTCAAGGAAAATATCTTACAAGTCTTGGATTCTTCAAAATTTAATATTAAAATTTAATAACCTTTCACAAAAAGACAGGAGGTTATTAATTTTAAGAACGATTATTAAAAATTTTAAAGTATTTCTCAACATCTATTTAAAATTTCAATATTTATAAGTCCATTTCAACCATGCATTAAAAAGTAAAAGCTTATTTATTCAATATTAAATAAAAATATTGATTATATAAAATTTTTTTCAAAAAGTTCAACTTTTCAACAACATTTTATCATATTCAATTATTCATAAATTTTAAATCGTAAAGTTTTGCTAAATGCCATTAAATTTTAAAACATAACATCTTGAGAAATCAAAGATGTACTGTTGAAATATTTTGATTGATCATATAAATTGATTTCAATAGTTTTTAATTTATTGAAATCTTTTTCCTATATATTTTTAGAAACAAAATTTATTTAAAATTTTCAAAATTAATTTTATTTAATCCAGGTATTTGTTGAATGATTACTGAGAAAAAATTTATTCGGTTTGTTAATTAAAAAAAATTGAAAGAAAAATTTTTCTATAAAAAAATAAATCAGAAAAACATGTATAAGAACTTCCAGGATAACATTCGGTTATTTCATAAATTTTCGCAAAAAAAAAAAACGATATTTTAGAATAGATATTTTTAATTTCTTATTTAATAAATTTTAAAATAGAGAGTTTTGTAAATTTCTACGATTGAAAGGTATAATTATCGTATTCGAGAATTAAAATTCAACATTATAAATCCTAGACCATTAAGAAATTTTAAAAATTGAAACAGAGCAAAAAAGTTCTGTCTTCTATGTATACAAAACTATTTGTCCGAATCAACACATAAAAGAATTATGTCATATCATGATCTAAATATAAACATCCTTTAATTCATAAATCACTCTCTGAGTGCTTAATAAAAATTCAAATGTTTAAATTGAATTTCAAAAATTATTTTGCATAAGTTTCAAATCTATTATTCTTTTCATTATTAAGAAATAATGAAATAATTTAATCTAGATTTTTTCTCTTTAATAATTAGATTTACTATACAAAAATGTATAGTCTCAAAAAATCACGACCATTAAACATTTTACTGATAAATTTTTATTCAAAATCATGAATTATTTTTGGCCACAATATCTTCCAAATTTTATTTTTATTTGAATTATTAAAGATTTTCAATTCAACCAATTAGAGCACATTTTATTTTTTTCTACTTTTGACAAATTCAGATTTATATTCGAATTTTAAATATTTGAATAATTCTAGTAATTGTTTTATTGATTCTAAATTTTTTTTTATCTTGATATTCCAGAAACAGACGCCGGAAAAATAATTACTAAAAAATATAGATAAATTTAGCATATTGATTTTCTAACAAGTTTTCTAATATTCTTTGATTTCTACGAATTTGCTTTTGTTTTTTAGGTTCTGTAAATGAAGACATCAATATTGACCTTCAAAATTCATTCTCTTGCAAATTATCTCAAACTCTTAAACAATATACAATTTTTAAATACTTTTTAGATTTAGGTTTCTTTTTTATATTTTATGTATTTTATATTTAGTTTGAAAAATTTTTACATCAGATTACTATTTCTGATTCAATCACATGACCAAATTACTGATATATTTTTTTTCCTATATTATTAAACATTAACATATTATCAACTCATATGAAATGATTAAAAATATTTTTTAAATTTCAAATGAATGTGTACAAATTCTAGAATTTCTGAATTTCATTCTTTCAAGAACACATCGCAGTTATGGGTAACATTACCTGGCTGATTGTAGTAAATAATATGCTGTCTAATTGATTGAATAAGTAGAAATAGAATGATTTACCTTATATAATATATCCTATGTCTAATTAATTAACTTTTTTGACCTTGATCTGATATTTTTCTAAGCAAATTTAAATTAAATTATTTAGAAATGTTTCAGATGCTAAAAATATTATATTTATGGTGAAACATGTGATAGTATAAAAAAGAATCAGATAACAGTAAATTATATTAACATTATTTTTTTTTATTTTGTTAAGAATTGTTTATTTAATACTTGTTCTTAACTTTGAATTGCCACTCAAAAAGCATTGATTAATATAGAGTACTCATCATGTTTTTGAAGCTCAAATCTTCAAAATTTCAGATAAATTATGTTCATTTGGATAATAATTTGAGCATATTTTAATTTAACGTACCTTATAGCGATTACGAATATTGTTTACAAAAATTTTGTCCCATGAGAGTATGGATTTAAAAAAAACTAACTAAATCATTAGTCTGAAATGATGTTCACAACAATGTTAAATTATGAACAATTTATTTTATATATTAATCACAAATAATTTAATATCTATAAAGACTTTGAAAGAAACATGCGCTGATTACAAAGCTAAAAATTAAAAATTATGTCAATAAATTTAGTATGTATTTGAATACCTGCTACAATTTTGATCCGATTTTCGAGAAAAATATTTATATGAAATTTAACTTGATTTTTTAAAATAACATCAAGATAAATTTTCAAGAAGACTTAGTGAGTCAAGTTATTTAATCTATTTAATAAATATTTGTTCTAAAATTTAAGAAAAAAAAGCAGGCTAATTTATTGAACTTGAAATCTGACATGTGTCCATTATTTTGCAAAAATTTTAGTTTATATATACGATTATAAGTTTTATTGTTGGAAATCTGAATTAGAAAATAAAACTGATTCAAAATAATTTAAGTGATTAATCTTTTTGGCAATAACTCAAAAACAAAAATTTATCTGTTTTTTTTAATTTCGAATTTCAAAAGTCGAGAAAATTTTCTGTTTGAATTCTTGATTTCTTGAACATATTATAATTAACGAAATATATTTATATTAAAGTTAAAAGCATCTTTATTTTAAATGAATCTATCAAGAATTATTTTAATCTAATGATGAATATTATATATATACGTTATGTCAAAATAATTTAATTATAAAGTTTAGTAGAAATTTTTTGTGAATTGATTTTTTTTCCTATTAATTATTAGATAATTTTCTTTTTAAATTTGATAAAATCGCTTTGGGAATAATCTTAAACACTTAAATTTTTGCATATATTCTTCATTGAAAATGTCGTGTAAATAAAATGAACATCTCTCTAATTTTTTTATAATGATTCATATTGATAATAAAATTTTTATTTAATATGAAAAAAAAAACTTGTTTCGCCTATTAAAGAATTCACTTTCAATGTCTTATTAGTCAGAAAGCTCTATTTTTTTCTAGAATGAATTAAATTGCATATCTTAATTTCAATGATAGCAATACTAAAAATTCGAAAGATTTAAAAATATTTATAAATTCATCAAATTCGTTAAAGCCACTATCTTAATGATAAATAACTTTTGAGAATCAAAAAAATTTTTCAGTCCACTTTATACATAACGATTTTTATCAAAACTTTTATGATGCTGAAAAGTAAATTAAAACAAAAATTTAGGTAAATTAAATTTTTTTTCTAAAATAAAGAAATCACGAGTCTCACATTTATATTCGATTATCTTTTTTTTTTCTAAATTACTTATTATCAAAATAATATTTTTTGTCTTTCATTTTTAGTCAGAAAATCAATAGCCGTAATTTACACAAAAGGGATTTATCACTTTTAGTTATTTCACAAATAATTGTTATTAATCTATATATAAATTAAATATTTTATATGTATGGAATATAAATAATATACCTATAATAATAAAAGTTTTGAATAAGTGCATTTTTTAAAGCTTATATATTTATTGAATTAAACTTCGAAAGATCAACGATTTCAAAACAATGAATATTTTCTTTTGAAAATTTATTTATTTTTTAAAATATTCAAAAATATTTTGAAAATTATAAAAAAATTTAACCTTTAATTTTGATATATACACAGATACCTCACAAGACCCTCATATTCTGAAAAATTTGAAAATTTGTCTCTTGATTTCACACTTCTACGTCACATTTATGATTTTGTCAAGAAATCATTTAGTTTGCGAACTTTCAGAGCATAATAAAAATATTCGTTAGAGAGTAAATTTATTCGAAATTTTACATGCGTTTTTTTTTAAGTAATAAATAATTAAATATAAACATTACAAGCTATAATTTTTTCTCTTAATAAGTCTCGTAAGAAACTAAGTATAATTTCTTGCTTTTTTTTTGTATTTTGAAGGCTAATATGCATATCAATTCTCATATACATCTAGAAATGACACAGATATCTTTCTATACGTCTACAGTTGCATACATTTGAATATTAGCCATCATAAAACTTGTCTCCATTTGTTAGTCAATAAAATTATTAAAGTAAGAATTGCTTGACACATTTGAAAATTTTCTTAATTAAAGCTGGATTTTGATGAATATTTACTTTATATATTCAATTTGAACTTCGAATTTCTCTATTTTGATGCTTTCTCTCTGTTTACGCCTTTTTTAATCTGGACATTTTTTGCTAGAGGACCTAAGATCAATTTAAATTATTTTAAGAAAAATTTGCTTATATAAAGCTCTTTTTTTCTTACAAAGTTTTCATTAAACCTGTAACTACTTTCTATTTTAGCAAGGATATTTTTCTTATTTTTTTTTGTGACTTTCAATATTTTTTAAAAATAAAAAAATTAAAAATTTTAATCCCAAAAATGTTTAAATTATTTGTTTTTTTCGCTATTTTAGTGGCCGTCAGTGCCAGTGGTTATCCTGCGCCTATTTTATCATCTGTGGCAGTTTCAAAAACAGTAGCTGTTCCAACACTCGTAAGATATCAATATCTATTATATATCGAAATAGTGATTCCAATAATTTACATAGGAAAAAAATAAAAATTAATTTAAATTTTCTCTTGATTTTCGCCCATCATTTTTGAATTCAATCAGATCGGACATAAAGAAGCTATAGTGGGTTCGCAAGTTGTTGGCTATAACACTCATCACAGTGTTCATCATGTTCCAAAAGTTATAACTCAAGCTCATCATCTTGTCAAACCTGCTACTTGGCAGCAAAGTAGCGGTCAATCAATTCCAGCAACCGGTAAAGTTGTCTCAGCACCAATCGTCGCTCATGCTTTGCCTGCAGTGCACGCTGGTTAGTAATGATAATTGCACTAATTCAATTTTTATTTATATAATTTTAATTTTTCAATCAATCTTTTTTTCAATAGCTCCATTAACGTATGGTCATGCAGGATTAGTCGGCGCTTACTAAATAAGAAATTTTAATTGTCTCGAATCTCAATGCACAAAATCAGCTGATTTTGTTTTTTACCTAAAAAACAAAATTGAAGTTGAAAAAAAAAAATTAAATTCTTCACAAAAAATTTCAGTCGAAAATTGTTAGAAAGATCTTAGATTTTTAATTTTTTTTTTGTTCTATTAATAAATAAGTGATCAAGAAGTATTTAATTAAAAATAATTTTTAATAAAAAAACGTTCACGTATTTGTTTTTTCTTTCGTTTTATCACAACTAATAAACAAATAATTGAAATATATTAA
>BLXL01004668.1:0-13249 GCA_023170135.1 Acarapis woodi | reverse complement strand
ACAAATAGTTTGATATACTCATTCCCAGAAGTAAAAATTTTTCATTATCACACGAAAACACAAAATAAAAAAAGTTTAAAATTTATTAAGAAAATATGTAATGAATTAGATAATAATAATAGGTTTAAAAATAGCAGTAAAAATAAATGATTTTGTGTCATACATAGAATGCAATTTATCAAAAATGAAGAAAAAAACAAAAAAATTCATTTAAAAAAGTATATATATTCGTTTTTCCACTTATAAGCGGTGATAAACAATAAAATTTTTAAAATTTTCTTGTTTTTTTGATATATTTAAGATATGAAAATGACTATGCTGAGTGAAATCATGTTATTGATAATTTAATAATTTGGAATAAACTAATTAATTTTGGTACTTATAGATAGAAAATTTGAATATGTATTTTATAAAATATCTTTTAATTTTCAAAACCAATCAGTCTTTTGTTTTTTTGTTAATTGAAACCAAGTTCCATAGATTAATTGTTATCTATGAATTTACTTGAGATTGTTGAAAGGGAATTAAATTGAAATTTTCATTTTTTTTTCTATTTTTAAAAAGAAACTATTTAAATCAAATTCAATATTAAAAATTAAAAGCATGTTTCATTAATCTTTTATCATGTTCAATAAAGCACTATATATTGAAATTCAATTATAATGTGTTTCAAATTTTAATGATATTTTATTTTTATTTTATAATTTGTAATTTGCATGTAAGTTGATATGTTAAATTAGATGGAAATTTTTACTATTACTCCAAATATAATTTTGTACAGATATAAATTTTATTCAAATTTTATAAATTTTTCACAAAATATTCTGATAATCAGAAATATTTATTTTTTTTTTATTAAATAATTAAAATCGCCGAATCCGCTAAAAAAACTTACAATTTTATAAATTTGAATTTTTTGATAATCAATTTTATTTATACTATTGCCCTTCTAATTCTAGAATTTTTTCAATACATTTGTTAAATATATGACACTTTAAAATCATCTGATAGCATTCATCAAACACTTTTGTATCATTTAATAATTAGAGCTATATTTATTTTTTATAATCGACCGATTTTTTTTTCTTGAATTTCTAATTATGAGTATGATCTAAATCTGTGTAATCGGCCACGTCTAATCTTCTCTGGCTATGATCTTACCAAAACTAGAATCGGCAAGCATAAATTTACATTCGATTGTGCTATCATTTATCGTGTCCTTCGGCTATTTAAACTAAAAATTAAATTATATATAAAATACTACTTTTTTAAATCGCACATTTCATATTCTTAATTAGATATTTATAAAATGCTTATCAAACTTTTCTATTTTATTTATAACACAGTAATCGAATGTTGGATTTCATAAACCGGAAAAGAGTAAAATGATAAAATTAATTTGTAATTTATATAGTTTGTATGCATTTTGTGTTTACGAACTAATCAAAATTTTTCTTTCTAACTTCCGCTTTTTGTTTTTTTTTTTCATTCAAATTGATTTCTAATTTGTTTTACACTAGAATTTCTAACTCACTATGTTAATTTTCAATCACGAATAATACAGGCACGCTTCATCATATAGCTTGTTTTTTATACATCGAAAGAGATTAAAAAGTATGTTCAATTTTCCATTGACCGTTATATTGTGAGTTATTGTTCACAATTTCGAAATTCTATATTTATTTATTTATTATTTATAATGTGAATTTGAAGTGATGAATTTAAATCTGGGCTAGGTAATTAATTTTCTTCGCTTAGTTTTTCAATAGAGAAAATACAAAAATGAACAAGATAAATGATTATCATTTGATTGGACTTAGTTTTGAAATTTCGAATTCTTAATTTTGATCTCTAAGTTCCTTTTAAAATTTTTTTTCGTAAATTCGTAATTACATTTTCTTCAAAAATCAGTCGAATGTTTTTTCTATAATTTTTCAATCCATATAAAATTTTTTTCAATTGAAATGAAATTATTTTCATGAAAAAAATTGCTTTGATGAGAGCAATAATATTTTTAAAAATAATATTTAGCTTTATAAGTGATTTTTTTTTAATGATCTATTAATGATAAATCACCTAAATTACAATTCAAAAGTATAACACTTCATTTTTATAATTTTATGGCGTTGTATCTATATTTTGTAATTTTAACAAAATTTTATTGTGTTTTGTGCTTTATTTTTTATTTCTTTTATTTTTTTTTTATTTATTTTATAATTTTCATTCCTAATAGTTTCATAATAATATTTACTTAAAGCATCACGTTGATATGAGTTTTTGTGTTTGCTGAAATTTTTTTTCGAAAAAATTCGCATATGAACTTTTAAGAAAGGCTTTAAATAAAGAATTCTTTTTGATAAAACTTATGAATGATTAAGAAATCAGTGAATAATTAAAATAAATTATGTTTTTTCATTTTAAATTACTGTATCAAAATTTTTTAGAAAAAATTCAATGTTTATCAGATGTAAAAAGATAAAAATTCCTAAAATTTTTAAATATACATTTAGGTGATTATGAAAAATTTTCAAATAATTTGAGAAACTAAACCTAAAAATTTGATTCGAAATATTAAAGTGTAAAACATTTTAGTCGAAATCGTAACTAATTTTTAAATAAAAAAGTTTATAATTAATAAGAAAAAAAATTTTAATAAAAACAAAAAATTTATTCACAACTTGATAGTAATTTTAAAGAAATATTTTTGACTAAAAATAAAATTTAATCTTCATTTGGTAAAACATGAGAATTAATAATTTTAGATTTTTAATTTCAAAAAAGTGATAATTGATCGTTTTAAAGAATCGGAAAATATCATGATGAATTATCTTATAAAATGTGTTGGCATCAACCCAGTAATTTTGCCAAATCAAGGAAATGAGTAATGCTATCTGATATTTTATACATTTAATCTTATGTAGATAGAATTTTGAAGCTAGGACTTTTAAACTTTTCATTTATAAGTATTAGTGCAAAAAAATTTGAATACATCTAGTCTATTCAAAAAAAGAATTGCTAAAATAGTTTGACTCAAACTAAACATAAACAGTTCCGATAAATCTTATTTTTCTTGTATAAGAAAAATTTTCATTTTAATACTAGTCATTTCGAAAAACAAAAAGAAAACATGTGATTTTATTTTTAAGGAAGCTTAAATCTTATTCAAAAAAAAAACAACGAAGCCTTTGTCTTTTTTTCCCTTTGTATTTCTTTGCATTAATGACTTTTTAGCTTAAATTGATGAATTTATGGGTTAGCAACTACTGGTTACGGCTCAATCGTGATATTGACAAAAAAATGAAAAAATCTTTTTATTATTCACTTAAAAAATATTACAAATTCTTCTTATTAATGAATATTTTATTTACTCAATTAAATTTAAAAGAAATATAAAAATATTATTAAAAATTAATGAAAAAATCAATGGAGCGCCTCTTTTTATAAGAAAAAAGATTGTGAAAAATATTTACTCAAAGGATTTAAAACCACAATTTTTTTGGTATGATCAGTATTTTAAGAATATTATTCAAAATAGCTTCATTTCGATTTCAAAAATAGCCTAGTACATAATATTTTACTGTACAAAAAGAATAATAAAAGATTAATAGACTGAAGGTTCAATTTTTTTGAAACGGATATTCTTGAAAATAATTTTAGAATTCATAAATAAAATAGCAAAAGATTAAAAATTTTTCTCAAACATTTTTTTTCATTTTTCATATTTTTTTAATTCAATTTTTTTTAACAAACTTTGATTAACTTTTGGTTTTCTTTTGAATATTTGTCTTTGAAACAGCATTATATTTTTAAGATTAGTCAATTATTTCTTTTCGATTATTGAATGAAATTGATCGTTAAATTTTTTAAATATCATCGAGTAAATATTCTAATGTTATCAAATTTTTTTTTTGATTTAGAATTTCGTCATAGAAGATCGAATTTTAGTTGACGAATTATGCAAGCTACAAAAAAAAAAAAAATGAAATAAATAATATAATATGAAATACTTAGTTATAGTATCTTTTAAATGTGCCAAAAAAAAATGTTTAAATCCGAATTTTCGAAAATTTAGATTTTGTTCGATCGCATCTTTCAATTTATGGGCTTTTTCAAAATTCTGCGCATCTAAAAACTAAATAACAAAAAAATCTATAATTGATATTCGAGAAATCTAAGTATTAAACTTTAATATTATTTATATATCTACAAAACAAGTGATGAAAATCTTTTAAATGATTTTCAACTTTTTTATATTTTGGACAAATTTTTGTTCATTTGAAAACGAGTCTCACTTAATAATTCATAACAAACAAATCAAATTTAAATAAATAGGATAGGAAATGGTTTTAATTGGGAGTAAAAAATTTTCAAAAAGAATATTTTTTAAATTGTTCATTATATTTTAATTTGTTTTATTTTTTTGCAAATTTCTGTTTATGGTTTACATCTCAAAAATGTTTTAACTGATTGAAATTTTATTTTTCTATTTAATTGTTCTTATTTATTATTATTTATTATTTAATGAAAAATTTTGACCAATTTTTTTGTTAAATATTTCTTAACAATATCAGGTGCATTTTTTTTATGCTTAATGGGATTCATAGAATTTTAAATTGAGTTTATTTTTTATCAACCAAATATTTAAAAGATGTATGCTAAATACTTTTGAATCATAATAAAATACTCATATTGTAACCAATTTGCCCAATTAATTACGATTAAACATATGAGTTTGAAAAAATATACAACATTGATTTTATTGTCTATTTTTATTTTTACTGATAAAAATATATTTAATATTTAATCATAATTACAAATTAAATATATTTCGAGAAGCAAAACAAGTACAAAAATTTTTAGGATGAACGATTTTTTTTTTAACAAATATTTAAAAAAAGCAAAAATTTTGTCTGCTTCACCTCATAAGGTTCAAAAGAAATCGATTTAAAATTGTTGACAAAGACAATTTACATGTGGTCAAATAGAATTGAGAGTAAATACTTTTCAATTATTCAATATATATTTAGAGAAAATTTTAAAAATTACTTGTCTTTTATGTCTATATTTTTTAAATTTTAATTGGATCTAATATTGTAGTTTAATACCGATGCATTTAAAATTATTTGATAAAAAAAGATAGGCCAGTAGTTTTTTTTAAAGAGGAAACACGAAATCTGAATCTTAAATATAATAAAAAATTGCAGAGCATGCGCTAGATTTTCATTTTATTTGCTAGACTTGTTTTAACATTTGGATTTGGTTAGTATTTTACAAGATGTGGACTAGAGTTCTTCAATTTATTTATAATTCAAAAAAAATATTCTTGAATAATTGCTTAAATTTTAGAGTGAGTGTTTTGACATTTTTTAACATCAGTTTTGATACAATGAACTTCAAAGTGTTTGGTACATATAATGTGAAAGCTAAAAATTTTGTGATGTAAAGCTCAATATTTCGCTTATTAACATCTTAGATATTATGAAATATTTAAATAAAATTTAGGTGAGTATTTAAATTTCACTGAAAGAATATTGCAAAACAAGCGAGACAATAATTTAATTTTTCAGAATATGCAAAATTTTCAAATGCCAAGTAAAAAAATTTTTATCAGTCAATAAAAATTAAAAAAAATCAAGTGAGATCAAAGTGTGCTATTTTAATATTTAATCATTTTTTAATTAAGATAAAATGAATTTTAAATTGGAATAAATTTCTTTAAAAATGTGTAATTTTACTTTGATAACGATTAAAAAAGAAATTAATTTTTTTTATCTATAAGATTATTCTCAATTTATTGGTTGCAAATTAAATTATTCTTTGATTTTATTACATAGAATTCATTTGAAAAAAAAAATCTTCGCTTACATTCTACTAGGATTATGTTAAGAAAATCTAATTTTCAAAAATTTTCAACATACAACGACTCTTAGTTTTGAGTGAATTAAAAATTTGATTTGGACTCGTTATAAATTATTGATTCAGTGATTTAATTTTAAAATAGTTTTAAAATTTTTTATTCATGAATTATTTATTTAATTGATATTAAAGATATTATAAAATTAGAATTTCTTAAAAAATTATCTATGTAACGGAAATTAAACTTAAAAAATTATACATATAAAAAATTTAATGAATCATAATTTTTAAATTTTTGCGTAAAGATAATTCCAGATACATAAATCATTAATTATCTCTTCAAAGAAATATTCAAAATGTTTACATTTTGATGTCATTTGTTCAAAAATTTTATCCATTTTCCACATTATCTTATAATCATATGAAAAATTATAAGATAAATGAACGAATATATTAATCGATTGTAAGCATTTTTCTTTACGATAACTTTTATTCGAATTCAATTAGATAGAATTTATTTTAATTATTATGTAATATATTTAAGCTTTTTTTTTTGTTTGTCTTGAATTTCTGAAAGCTACTGTTGCCTATAATTGAAAATTTCTTTCAAAATGGCATAAAAATCTAATTTTTTAAAATTCTATTTGATTAGAGTAAACTTGTAATTCTATATCTTATGATAAACATTTTTTTAATTTGAAGATTAAATCAAATTTTTAATTCAAATTTATTATTACGAATCTGTAATAATCAAATTCTCTTATGAAACAGTGTCTTGTATATCTATCAATTGTCTACGGTTTTAGTGACAACCGTGTTCTGTTTTAATTAATTCCAGATCTTTGAGAGCTATCGAACTAAAAAAGTCAAAACTCAAAATCCAAAATCCAAAATCCAAAATTCAAAATTCAAAATTCAAAATTTAAAATTTGAAATTCAAAATTTGAAATTCGAAATTCGAAATTCAAAAAACTTTATATTCGATTCGTAATATGAAAAATTAGTTTAATTTTTTTATTTATTTTTTCTACATTTTCTGGGAAGCGATAACTTTTTTTAACAGAAAATTTCTGCCAAAATTATATGCGCTACGAACAAGAGAAGAATTTTCGAATATTAAGATAAAGAATTTCAGCCTAAACAACAACATTTTTTAATTAAAAACTCTTCATCTTTTTAATTAAAATATGCGTAAAAGATAAAGGATTCTAAGAATTCGAATTATTCATCATGTAGTATCATAAATTGGATTAAATCGGACTTATAATATTCATAAGCTTTTTTTTTTAAACAATTTTTTTTCTAAATGTTTACTCCAATCGAAAATTTTTAAACTGCTGGAGTGTTTATTATTTTGAAATTTCATTTTTGATTACACTCTTATTTTTTACACATGCTCTCGAGTATACTTAATTATTCTTTACTAATTGTTCAATAGGCCACAACTGTCAACAAATAATCTCCTTTTACAAAATTTTTTTTTTTTCTTAAAGTCATTTTATTACTAATTTTCGATGCTTATTTCAATTGCAAGCAAAAAAATTAATAATTTTATATTTATTCGATGAATCAATCTTATTGATATTTTATTTAAAAACAATCAGTGTCAGATAAAACTAAATTCCTAAAATTAAGTGAAATTGTGATTTGAAAAAAAATTTTTGCCATTTTATCGGATTATTTTATTAAAAAAAAATGAAAGAAACATTTGAATTGATTTTCTTTTTTCAGAAAGATTTTCAAATAGATAAATTAATAGAAAATTTTCAGCAATTATTTTTCATCAATCTTTTAATTTCGTTCATAATTTAAAAAAAAAGATTGCAGATAAACAAATATAAACTATACAAAAGCAAAAAAATTTATCCTTTAAAATAATTTTTATAAATTCCACAAGACTTTTTTCATAATCTGCTAAATTAAGATCTCAAAATTTATTTAACAACGGAAATCAATCAATTTTGTAAATCGAGTTTTTGATTTAATCATTTTAATCAAAGTTATCAACAAAATTAAATATCGAAAAATAGTGTTTATGACAACAACACAAATAAGAAAAATTTGTAAATAGTAATCAGAAAAGTGTCTATTGTGTGTCTTTCGTCCATTTGATCAGGCTGGCGTCAGGACAAAAACAATCTGTAACTGCTGGTCTGTTGCGTTCGGCGGGTGCCCCATCAACTACGATAAAATTTTTACCACTTCAAACATACAAACAAACTCAACTAACTATACTTGCTGCCGAACTTCCAACTGCCACAAAATTTATTGTGAAATCTGCTTTATTCAAAAGATCTTCCCAACAATCACTTAAAATAATGAAGAAAAAAGGTAATCAACTATTGCATTTGTTTTTCTCGAGCATCTCAACTTAATAAATTTTTAAAATAAATAATAAATATGTATTCTTAAGTGTAATACTTAAGATTAATTACTAATACTTAGCTTTGATTGATCGAAAGTATAATTCAAAATGAATATTATTTGAATGAAAAGAAATTTCGTCATTGTCTATAAATTTTTCATTTAGGAAGAAATTGAAATAAAGGAAACTCTTTGCATCTACCGTATTCGGATTTTCCATTCTCACAAACTTATTGAAATAAAAAAGGAAATATGATTTATAGCCAGCAAGATAGAGAAAATAGATAAACAGGAAGAGAGGTCAGACAGTCTCTAAGCCAAATATAGTCTTTAAGTCTTTAAATATGATTATGTTCAATTCTTATCTTATTTTTAGACGTAGAAAACGTGCTAGCAGTACAACAGCGTTAAAAAAGACAGCTCACATCACCGTAGATGTCTTTAAACCAAGACATATTACAAAAAAAAACTATTTCGCACCGCACTTTTTTTTTTTTGATGCTAAAATTGTGATTCATTGGCGAAATTTTTATATTTAATGTAAAGTTAAATAATTCTTAATAGTTTTTTTTTTTTATTTCTAACTCAAATATAAAAAAAAATCCATTATATCATAGGTAATATTCTACAATTTCCATTATGAATAAACATTGAATAAACATGTATTTCAAGTTAATATTAACAAGCTTACCTATACTCTTTAAAACAAAGCTGGTACATTGTATCACTTTATGCAATAGAATTAAAACAAATGAATTGTATAGGGATCAATTATAAACTCATTTAAAGTTGATTTTATCAATGAAAGCTATTCACTATATATTTTTTTGTTAATTTTGATTTTATATTTCTTTCATCAAATTTTTTCCCAGACTGACATTTATTCTTTTTCATTCATATATACAACGATTCAAAGTGTATTGAAGCAATGGATTTTTTTTCTTGTTTAACGTTTCTTTTTTTTTTCGCAATCCAAAGATTCCGATAACGTTATTGCATTAGTATGACTTTAGTTTTAAATTAAGTTTTTAATAGCAAATTTCTTCCTAAATTTTTTTTATTGAATATCAAAATCGTATTGAATTTATTTCAATTTTTCATCATTGTCTATCTACATTTATCAAATCTACCGAATAGTGTCTTCTTTGGCACACTGTTTCTTTTCTAATAAATTTTTTTTCGTTTTCTAAATACAGATAAAGTTGATTGCTAGGATGACATCAAGCTTTGAAAGAAATTTTTTTTTCAATGTATTTAGACTTATAGTTCAAACATTATATCTTTGATGATTAGATTCAATCGTAAAATTTTCAATTTTATTCATCTGACTTGAAAAACAAAATATGAACTAAATAACAAACATGATCTATTCATATCTACTTTCAATCAAATCACGATGATGATCATTTTATGTGTACTTGTGTATAGACTTTTGCTTTTTTGGTAACTGCCTTGAACTTTTCATCATTGTATTAGCTCTGAGTGAGTTAAATATTTCCATTAAAAAAAAATAATTTTTGAATTGTATGTATTACTTTTATTCAGTTGGCAAGAAACAAGATTTATAAACTTATGAAAATTCTGATTTAAACATAAACGATTAATATAAACATTATAAAACTATAGAAATTTTAAATGACACTATTTTAAATAAAATATTATGTAATCATATTTTAAGGAAAGTGCCTAGAATGAAAAATTTTGATTATCAATTACTATTTCACGTATAATTCCAATAAAATTTAGTGAATTATATCAGTTGAATTCGATTTTATATTCATTTTCTGGTTCATATTTCATTTTATTAAGTAATAAAAAAAGGGCTTTTACATTTATTATTAATAATATTCATACATCTCATATGATTCACTCACAAAAATTTATAACGTCAAAAAAAAAAATTGAAATATTATACAGATAAATTTTGAAAAATCAAAATCGAATATATTTCAACCAAAATTAAACTTTATTCGAGCTTTTATCAGCCATAAATCTTTTTTCAATATTTTGATTTTATAAAAATTTCTATAGATTTTTTTATAAAGTCAAAATTACAAAATATCGAGAAAAAAATTGTTGTCTTTGATAATAAATGATGATTGATGTTCAATATTAACTGATGTCGTAAAAATCAAAAAAACTAATTAATATTTTAGATTTAAATAGTGACTAACATTGCAATTAACTTTCAAGATTGTCCTATGTTGAAAATATTTTTTATTAATTACCTCATCTCAAAATTTTCGGCTACCAAAACGAAATAAAATCGTTTAATAATGGGCTTAAAAATTGAAATAATTTAATTCATTGAATTTTTATAAAATTATAGTAGTACAAGACGAAAATTTTGAGCTATACTCAAATGTATAAGCTTATTTTATCATTTTTGTTCTGTTTAGAAATTTTTTTTTAAACAAGAAATGCTTTTTGTATTGTTGATTCATAGATTAATTTTGAAAAGAAATTAATTACGAAAACAGATGTTCTATCAATCTTTTCCGGACAATAAAACTAATTTGGTATTCTTTACACTTTTCACATCGTTTCCTGATTGATAGAAAATGCATACTGTTTTTATAAAAATTAATTTCTGCATAGAAATTTCCTCAAAGATGAAAAAATACGCATTATATAGAAATTATTAATAAGATATTTTCGTATATAAAAACTATTGTCAAAAAAGAATATCTTATGTAATGAAATGTGTTATTCGAATAATGATTTCCGTCTGTTATTTATTCAAGTGATTTATTTACTTTGATGTGTATCACTTTAATTTAGTTGACTAGTGTCATGACATTATGCGTCGTAGAATTTTTTATTCTATACAGCATTTATTAATTAGACATAAACCGCACGCACCATTTTCAACCATTCTTTTGTATTTTACACAATTCTTGAATTATTTCATTTTTGTATTTTATTTTTTTGTAAATAAATTTTGTCTAAAATTATGCTTTTTTTTTTCATTTTTTAAAGATTTTGAGTATGCTAATTTTATACTTTGTAATTAAAACATATACAAGGAATTTCGAAATATATGTGACTTGAATTTCTAAAAAAAATTCAAGTTTATTAATATACACAATTTAAGAAAACTTGATTGTGTATATAATCAGTGTTAACTGTATATGATAAATCGATAGACAAATTAATTTCAATTGAATCAAATACTTATAATTACATTTCAAATTAATTCGAAGCAATATAAATTAGTTAAAACATTAAAATAATAGTGAGTAATGCAAATAGGAAGTCAAGCATAAAAAAATTTTGTAATAAATTTCCTTGTCGATGTGAAAATTTTCGAAAATTTCTATCCAAAAGATTTTTTTATCGTTTGTTTATAGAACAGATTCCTATTTTTTTTTCTTTAAAATAAAATCTGTTTTGCTGTTTGAATTTTTGATTTAAGCAAAAAAAAAACAAAGATATAATCTCTCTTGTTCAATGCGGATAGCTAATGCTAATATGACAATAGCTCATCAACCGAAACGTACTCATTCATAAAAACTGAAATGCTGTTAACATATCTGATGCGAAAAATATCTAAAGTGATTAAAGATTAAATTATGTGTATTTTGTTCTTTTTTCTATGAATTGAATAAATTGAAACTCACTATTTCAATCATGATTATCAATTTTGTGACCAACTATGAAGTTCAACACACGAATTTTTATCGAAGCAAAACGAAAATAATTTTTTTTTAAATTTTCATTGATAGAACAAGATTTTATTTTTAAATAAATCTATCAATATTCACATCATTATTGATCAAATTCTTTTCGAGAAAATTTGTTAAACATTTGAAATAAAATTTTATTAGTTCTTTAAATTTGCCAAGACAAATCTTTTCTAAAATATTTTTAGCAGAAAATAATTTTTATTTGTGTAATTTTATTGCAAATCAAATATATATATTTTTTTTGGATTTAATTTGTTTTTTTATACATTTTTTTGAGTTGCAGATTAGAAATAATGTAAATAAAAATAAAGATGATTCTAACACTTTTATTTTAGTCAAATTCCAACAAATGTATGTTAAGTAAAGAAAACACTGGATAAAATGTCATGTATTTTGCTAGCCATTTTAAGAATTTCTTCATTCGTGTTCAAACTCGTTTGTGTGATATTTATTGTTAATTTGTTTATTCAAAAATTCAGCTGTTTCATTGTGAAACACGATTTTCTTGTGCATTTCACTTCAAACAAAGAATAAAAAATTATTGAAACAAAGTTTATCAGCAAAAATGTGTAGATGTTAATGATAAGTTCATGAGTGCAGATAACCCTACTATAGAATTTTTAATAAAATATTGATAAAATTTTGAAACGAAAATTTTATTAAATTTAATTAAAAAAAAAATATAGCATCTAAATTTATATATGGTCGTATTTGACTTCACATTAAAAACTCAGATTTTATTTATTTAATCTAATTTATAAGGCATTAAGAAAAGGTATTCAAATATTTTTGGCTATTACTAGAGAAAAAAAGAAGCGACGTTTAAGTAAGCATCTTTTTTCAATTGTTAACATTCAATCTTTTATTCTATTTAGGGTAATAATTTCTTATTTTTTACTTTGTTTAGGGCGCTTAAAAAATTAATAATCGAGTCGTTAAAATCGATCAGCAAACTCACAAAACTAAATCAATAAATTCTGTTAAAATTTCTACGATTAGCGAATTAGATTATCTAATAGTTGGTCGGTAATTATTTTAGCAGTCATTAACCATCAGACAATTGTGAGCACCATCAATAATAGGATCCAAGAGCAAGGTATTAGTGTGAAAGTTACAATATTGAAATTAGTAGATTAGTTGTTTTATAGGATTTCAACTATTTCATTGAAAAAAATAGAAAAAATAGAAAGTTTCGTAATACCCAGACAGAAGGTAGTTTTGAAATATTAAAAAACTATCGGAGAGATGAGACTAGTGTGTTGAAATTGATGATTGAGTAAGTACTTTAAAATTGTTAAGATTGTAAAAAAATTTTATCAATTTTTTTTATTCAATTCTATCTT
>BLXL01004659.1:0-11275 GCA_023170135.1 Acarapis woodi | reverse complement strand
TTTCAATTATAAATATTAAAGACTTAAGAAAAAAGAAGATCATATATTTTTGAGGTGACCTTTTTTCTCTCATTTTTTTTAATTATTCAGAGCGAACACCTGCTTCGACCTGCACACACCGCTTCTTTGTTTAAATTACGCCTCCCTAATTTTAATCTATTTAATTGTGTTCGCGAATAGCAAAATGAAAACATTAGTTTACATGCACTCGTTTTGTTTCAAATCTTTATGTAAACAAAACTGTATGTTTTCATTACAATCTTTCCACTATTAATGTTCAAAGAAAATATTTGAGTCCACACGAGTTTAAGTGAAATGCTTTAACACCAACTTTTTTATCTATTATGTAATGCAAACGGTAAAAATATACTTAAACTATTACTTTACTTCATTTTATACATGATCAATTTTGTCTGAATTCATCTCATTCTTGGCTTGCAATAATATATCTCATTTGGTAAGGATACAAACAACATTATAAACGAATAAGCAATTGTATTTTTTATTTATTTTTTTTCAAACCTGAAAATCGAAATTTAAAAAAAAAACTGCATCGCTTAATTATTTTGCGCAATGAAAAAAAACACAGGAATGCAATGTTTGTCAAATAAGTTGATAAAAACAATATATATTACTAGCTGCTTTAAGTAATTTTATTTATTTAAAAAATTTTGTCAATTTCAAATTAATATTATTCGACCATTCAAATTTCAGTAGTTTTTTTTTTGTGATGCCAATCTTAAATAATTTAAGAAGTCACAATTTTCATATTTTTTTATTTTACGACAATGCACATGAAAAAACAATTGTAAGATACAAAATTCAATTGTTTGAGTGAGCATTCTTAATTAAGAATTGGCAAAATTTAGAAACATAGAAGGTGAATGGACTTTTTTAGACCTTTATGAGTAAAGTGAACTTATGCAGTAAAGAAATAAAATGCATTTAAAATCGATAAAATTATTTATTGAATGATGTTTTATTGCATCAAAAATGATTACTCGAACCTTTCAAATCGAATGCATACAATTATTGCTTTTAAAAAAAAATTTTCTTCTATTTTTGTTGAAATTATGATTTTTTAATGAAATTTTCTCATTTTAGTTTAAATAAATTATAATTTACATTGTCAACTTTTTGCTTATTAAAAGTAATTTTCAATATAAATGCCCAAAGAAATAATAAATGTATTTGATTTTATTTCGAAGATCGAAATTTCTTTGTAATTAGTGGCAGTCATGAAAATAATAAAGAATCGTCCACCACACAAAAAATGTAATTCAATAAGGTATAATGAAATCTATTTTGGTTAAATGATTAATTGCTAGGAATGTTTTTTTTAAATTTCTTAAACTAAATGATTTTTGAATATTTTTATTCAAATTTCAAATGAAGGTAATTTTTCGGTACCAAAAATTTATGATACAACTCTAGATTTTAAAGCTTTTTCATTTGAATAACAAATTAGCTAATTAAAATCAAATTGACATCATCGAATCCGAGAAAAGTAAAAATATTGGATTAAAGAATAATTTTTTTTTTTTCAGTATTTCAAAGGTTTTTTTTAATTAATTTCTTTGTTTTCAAAAAGTTTGTTTTCTTTAGTTTAAAGTTGTCTGAACAATAATGTAAGAATAATTAAAAGTAGTCTTTATCAGCACACGATTTATTACGTGAATGTTGTCTCAGAAAAGTTTTAAAAAAATTTTGAACCTTTAATTTAAAAATGGTATTTTAATAAATCAAGTTTAAACACTTTACTTCATGCTTCTGAATCTTATCATTAGTCTTAGTTGTTTAAAATTATCTATATTACTAACACATCAAATTACTTATTTAATTTACATATAAATATTTGAATGCATAATCAAAGATTCATTGAATTAAAAGATATATATGTATCGGTAACGAAATATAAGTATGTGTCTATATATTAAATTTATTTTGAATATATGGTTTCTTAAATTACACTCATTGAACATTTGAATGCGCAAACGTTTTATTCGTTTATAGACAAAAAATGCTTTTAGATTGATGTACATTTCAACTTGCTACATTGTCCATAATGCTAAGTGTGAATGCTTAATGTGGCATTGGCAATGAAACATATTCAAAAAGCTGTAAACTTGAAATTTAAAGATATAAATATTGAGACAAGCGCATTTAACATAACGAATGTATGATTCGAGGTTGCTCGTCGTAATACACTCAGCGGTCTTATGCTCTTAAACATTAAATTTTTATATTTATGTATAGCATGTGATTGGTTTGAGCCCAGTGAACTTATGCAGTTCAATTTTAATATTTTTTAATTATTTTTTTATTATTTTATTTATATTCGTTTATTCAATTTTATTTCAATATAATTTTATGTATCCCCTTTTTATTCTCGCCCCACGAAATCCTGTTAAATTGGCATAATTTTCTTGAGATTTTAATTTTAGAAACAAATTTTTTTTTAACTTTTTTATTTACTTTTCTTATTTTCAATCGATCCCTTTTAAATATATAAATTTTTAAGAAATTTTTTCGCGCCTTTTGCCTCCTCATGATTTGGCCTCGAAATTTTCGCGCTCTTTTTAATGATTTTCTTTATCGGTATGATTTAGTTATTGTTTGGCATTCGTTAGTATTCTATCAATAAGATGTGATTACATTACTTGGAGTTAGTATGAAAATAGAAAGTATTTTAAATTTGTTTCCATTCCCTTTAACTCATCAATTTCGACCTCGACTTTTTATTTGATTTTTTTAATGATTTCTTTCTTGAATTTTAAATACAAATTACAATTATTTAATTAAATTCAAATATCACTCGTTAGTGATCTAGTATTTTAAGTTTTTTTTAATTTGAATTTTATAAAAGTTATTCAAAATATTAAAATCAATTAAGGGGCTCAAGCTATATAAGAATATAAACTTTTTAATGTAGATTCAAATTTATCAAAATTGAAAAAATTGATTGCATAATTATTTGCTACTATTGTCTAATTAAACTAAATTTATTTTGAAGCTATTGCGTAATAAATACTCATTAAGCTCTTATTTTAAAATATTTAAATAATTTATTTGGTAAAACTAAGTGATTATCTTTTTAAAGTAAACATTACTCTTTATTATAAATGCCTTCTATTGAATTTATATTGAGTCAAAATGTGTATGTTAAAAATACTTAAAAAATGAATGGAAATGAAATTTTCAAAGAAAAATTTTTTCTTTCCAAATTTTGAAAAAATTATTTACCTGAAAATGATGACTGATAAAATATAAAACAAAATATGTTGATCTTTGATAATGTGTAAAAAAATTCAAATCTTAATAATATAGTCAATATGATAAATGCATTCTAAAAGCATATGTTTTATTTACACACATTTATTTTTATAATGGTATAAATCCACTAAAAATTCTAATGAATGCATTTGAAAAAATTTTCGAATTTCTCATAAGTAATTTTTTTTATTTAGCATCCTGTTGATTTTAGCTTGATGATAAACTGAAATATAGTATAAATTAAATACATTGTTTCATTTTCTTATGCACTCAGCGAGAATCTCCATTTTAATATATTAAATATTTTTCTTGTTTGCATTTCACGGATATTTCACAATTTTTGAGTCATTCGCCACGTATCATTCATATATACGGATTTGTAATATTCTCTATCCATCATATATTTTTATTTTTCAAATTTTTCGAAGTAATTTTAATTAACAATAATTTTATTTATATATATTTAGATAAGAATCCTCTTCGAATTGTACCTAAAAGTGCAAAGATTTATGAATTATTCAGGATATTATGAATTTAGGTTGATCTGATAAATCAAAATATTTTATATGCTCAAGTAAACTAATGATTTAATAATCTAGAATTGACGTGTTGAATACTTATTTGTTCATATTATACCAAAAATTTAGAAATTATTTGCTTCCGAGCAATCTTCCGAAATTTTTTCAAATTTTGTAAAATTTTACAGAACTAAAATTTTTAATATTACTCTAAAAGTTTAATAAAAGAATTTTTTCGCAAAATTCTATATAGTAATTATCATTCAGCACATTAAATCTTTAATCGTGAATAATACAGCCTAATGGTAACTAAATTTTATTTGAAAAATTATACAAATATTCATTGAATGATATTTAATAATTATTGATCAAAAGATAAATTTTTTTCCTATATTTACTATTTATATATAAAATTAATTTGTAACTAAATTTTATTATTATCATCTGCAAAAGATTAACTACGAAGACTTTACAGAAACGACTTATGAATGAATAGGTTTTTCTATTTAGGTTTTTTTGAATTTATAATAAAATCTTGCCTTATTAGGACGTCTCATGAAAAAGAATTTCGATTCGAAAAGAAGACGAATGAAAGCTAATTAGTCTAACTTATTAAATCATGATCTTTTTATCGTTCAGTCAGCAGATAAATTTATGATTAATTAAATTTTTTATTTGAATTAGTTATATTAAGTAATGATTAATTAAATTGAGTTCTTCGATTTTCAAATTTTTCTTGAAAATATAAAAGATTTTTTTCGCCTTGGAATGTTCACGATGAAGTTTGCATATAAAAAAATATTATTTGAGATTCATCTAAATTGTTTTTAATTTCAACTTAAATTGCCAGATCAAAAAAATTTTCATTCAATCAATCGTTCAATATTTATTGGTTTTGGTATTACGGAGTAATATTCACATATTAGCAATATTTATGTTATTTTTTTTTTTTATTGATAAAATTTGCGTGATTAATTATTAATATCAGTGCATTTAATCAGCAATATTAAGATAAAAAATATTTAATATATATGAATAAGTCTTGATTGAAAAAAAAAAGTATATAACTTAGATTAAGTATAAATTTCATACAATAAATGAGCTTTCGAACACATCCTAAATGTCTATAAGAAAACTATTATAGACAATACGTTTAGAACAAAATTCACATAAAATGACTTATTCTGAAAAGTAAAAGCACCTAAAAATCGTGCTTCATCGCTATTATTCTTTATTGATTTTTTTCTATAAAAAAAATCAGTTTAAACTATTTTATTTTAATTTTATTGTTATTCCCTTTGAATTTTTGTCTTGTTAAAAATTTTTAGCGATTTTATAACGATTTTTTTATTTATTCATTTTTTTTTTGTTTGAGAAATTTGAGAAAATGAATGAATTCAAATTATTCTTTTACAAAAAAAAAAGTATGTCGGGATAGAGAAAATCTATTTCTAAAGTTTCTTTTATTGTCTATATTCCTCAAAGAAATTACTTTCAAAATCAAAAATGAACTGGCACATACAATTTTTGTTACAATAATTTTTTTTTCGTCATATTTAAAAAGTATAAATAAATAAAATATCTTTTATAGGGATGTGGCAAAAGCATCATAATAATGACAATTAAACAAAAAAAATCTATATATAAACAAAAATAAATAATCAAAGAATTATGTAATATAGAGTAGTCAATTTAACTAATTTTAATTTACTTCAATTTAACCCGTTCAAATATTGTCGACATAATCTTATATGCCATAGAAAGAAAAATTTCAAATAAATTTTTTTAATTATGATGACCATTTAAATAAGAAAATTTTATTAGGTGAAATTAGTGCAAAAATAAAAAATTACTTTATTTTATGAATAAACTTCAATCTTCATTATTGATCGAATAAGCGATTTCATCACAATTGATTCAATTAGTAAAATTTGAAGAGTAGATTAGTAGAAATTTGATTCTTAATTAACAAGTAAAAGTTAAACAAGTATACAAAATTTGATGAGTCGGTAAATAATTTTGTTGCAAATAATCAGATTGATTTCTAGTTTATTTTGTTAAGAAAGGCTAAAAATATATACAAGTTTTTGTAAAGATCTCATTCATAGATATCAATAATCAATATAATAATTTATTGATTCATATAAAAAAATAAAGTAAATTTATTGAATATAATAACTGAATTCTAGCTACCGCATTCTAATTATTTAAGTCCTATTTTTAGTAATTATTTTTATTAGAAAATAGATAAGATTAAATAAATCTAAAAATTGCTAGATTTTTTTTTTAATTTTCTCTCGAATGTAAAAAAAATTTAGATGCATAACAAGAATCAACAGTCTGAAATTAAAATAGCTAAAATAATTTTGGCGCATCGAAATTTTACAATTCTAGCCATTCTCAACGAAGAATAATATTCTTATTAGATATTTCTTTGCTCAAAAATTAGAAAGGGTAAAACGAAATATTTTCAAAATGAATTCTCATTAGATCACTTGTGAAGCAGCAAATCTAGAATATTTATCTCAGCGTTTCAATAAAAATTATTTTTAAAATTTAAATAGGTCAATTATTTGAAAGTTAAAATCAGATTCTTATTCATTTTGAAAAAAATCTTTTCTAAGAAAGTGAATTGAAAAATTAGATATATAAAAATATTCAATTAAAAAAACAGCTGCATTATCTAGTGATTTTATAAAAAAATAAAAATACACTGGTAATGTGCTATCAATTTTGGTGATTTTTTTTAAAATTATTGAAACAAATTACATTATTTCAATTGATTCACGTATCATTATATAGTATCGTCGAAAAATAATAATACAATT
This sequence comes from Acarapis woodi, assembly GCA_023170135.1. NCBI lineage: Eukaryota > Metazoa > Arthropoda > Arachnida > Trombidiformes > Tarsonemidae > Acarapis > Acarapis woodi. Next base: position 4,656 of record BLXL01004659.1, on the reverse strand, counting down.
ACCAATCATTATATATTTGTCAAGGGTAACCATAAAATATTTCAGCATCAAAATTTTTTCGAAAAATTATCATTTTTATGAGTAAATGTGAGCATAAAAAACAGTATTGTGTCAGAAAAGGTTATCAAACTAATATTCTTGTCCTTGAAATGACTAATTCAAATAATTTTTCTCAAGAAATACAAGGGCTACATTTTTTTAAACGCGTTTTCTGAACATTTTCAAACTAAAGAATAATGATTTCAAAATTTTGAAACATATTTCACTCAATACTAGATTTTAGAAAAGATATAGTCAAGACAGAATATTTTATAAGAAGGAAGAGGAAGTTAATTGATAAGTGCAGTAGCATAAATTTGATTTGTTTCTAATTTTATGACTCTTACAAATGTTTGTGTAAGGATCTATGATCTTAATCAATATCATCAAAATTTAAATACTTTTTTATTACAAAAATTTATACAAAGAGTGGTCAATTCTGAATGCGCAAATACTTGATCAGCTATATTTATGAATCGATTTTTTTCTTTTTCTTTCCTCTTTAGAATTAGAAATGGCCTATATAAATTTCACGGATGCTAATTTGGAAATGATTTATATTCAAAAAAATAAGTTCAAACAAGATAATTTTATGTATTCAAACATGATGAATTTTGATAATTATCAGTTATATAATAGTATATTAGTATTAGTATTAGTATTAGTATCAGTATATATTGCATATTATCATTATTTTCTAATTGTAAATATATATTTTTTATAAAGAACTTGTTACAAAAGTAAATAAAAAAATTTATCAATTCTGATTATCATCGTTCAAATCTTTGTTTTATATGAAAATAAATGTTTATAAAGCTTATAAATTTCACGAAAAAATATCAAAAAATCTAGACAATTGTGAACAATATTCATTAATTTTGAATAACAAAATTTAGTATCCTGTGTATATTTGTAAAATTTACAAATTTGAATCTTAAAAAAAATATAAAAAAATAAATATTCAATGCAGTTTATCAAATAAATTAAGGAAGAAATGCAAAAAAAAACATATATACGAATATAATTTTATTTCTGAATATAAGATTTTTTATTTATCAATTTGAAAACAATATTATAATTGTAAGATATTAAGACGATTCAGAATTTTTTTTTAATGTATTTAATTCTAAATAAAATATTTTTTTAATAATTGGTTTTATTTTCAAAAAAATCCTTAAAATTTAATTTTTCGATTTTTTGAATATTAAGCTTTTAATTTTTGATTATTATTGAAAATTATGAATAATTTTTCGAATTTTATATTTTCTCACCTCAAATTGTGATTGTTCGACGAGTATCCTTTATAAATCAAGATGAATTATCATTCAATAAATATTTTATTGAATTTTAAATTGATATATAAGATTTTTTCTCGTTCGTAAATGTTTGCGCATACTCCTTTTTATGAAAAATTTAATTAAAATACATTAAAATTCATGCTTGTTCGTAAGAATCATTTTTATTATTTTTCTATGTATTTTTATATCAAACTGATTTCAGTTAAAAGTTAGTTTAACAAATGTGAAGCGCTCTACAAGTTTTTTATAGATAATATTAATGCAACCTACCACACGTGTGGCCTAGTTTTTAAATTAAAAAAAAAGGCGAGTGATTGTTAGTTTACCTTATATTACAATGAAATCTTTATAAGTATTGCTACTGTAATCAATTCCATAAATTTTCCTTATTTAAAATTTTCTAAATTTAATTTTGTTTTCATTCATCATTATACATCATTATACACTCAAAAATGTAAATAAACTAATCAAACAAAAAGTTCAATAATTTTTTCAGTGAGTTTTAAAGAGCTAAAATCAAAGATTTTAATAAGAAAAAAATTCGCAAAAAGAAAAATGAAATTAAAATAATTTGAAAAATAATAATTAAAAAAAATTTTACATCTGATAATGATTATCACACTTAATTATCACACTGTCATTTCAAGCTATTAATTTACTTTCACAATCGGTCGCCTTTAAAAAATCATCTTTGCAGGTGGTTTATTTATGAAATTATATTTGAAATATGTATTTTGTTCAAATCAGTCTGCCTAAAATTACTTGAAATTTAATAAAATCTCCTGTTTGACACATGATCGTTTGTATAATAAAATAAAATATTTTATTAATGAGTTAGAAGTCATCATTAGAAATTAGTTGAAAAAAAAATAAAAAACTGGACTGAAGCATCCGAATCAAAATGTGTCAAATTATTTAATAGACTTCCAATAATAAATTTGAAAAAAAAATCATCTGAAATATTAATTTTTAGATTTTATAAATTTTCCAAATAATAAATTGGCTTGTAGATCTTTAAGAATTTTTTTACCTATTCTGAAGTACAATATAATAAAAATATGTTTTTTTTTGAATATTGCATACCATTTGCAAATGACAATAGTACTAATATTAGCCTCACAAGCATAAGTTAGGTTTTGAGTCTAAATTACCACTGTTAAGATTCATTGGTAGACATGCAAAATAAAAATTTTAGAAGGTACTTATCTAACACATTTGAAGAATTTTTTTCAAAATTAATTTTATGAATTATTTATGAGCAAAAATTTTGGTAAAAGTTTTTAAGTTTTTGAAATAATTAATGTATTTTTAATAAAATTATTTTTGTTAGGGTTTATTACATCCTATCGCTTTTTTAGACAATTGACAAAAATTTTTATGAAGGAATCAATTTTCCTGCTATAAGAATTGATATTTTGAGTGTAAGAGTATACACTAGAAAATTTTATAATTGCATTCTATTTGTAAAATTATCAAAAAAGTATTACCAATTACTAATAGTCCACTAATAATTATATAATTTAGTTATGATAGCTGAAAATTCTTTTTTTATTTATATAGTCAAAAGTATTCATTTACAAATTTGATCAGAATAAATAATATAGTTTGATTTAAAAATACGAATTTTCCAAAATTTCGTTACTGTTTTCAATAATGTACACGTGCTTATGTGTGTGTGCGCTAACCTACCTTTATATTACCTTACATGCGTAAAAGTATACAAATTTTATACATGAAAATCGAGGTTCTGAATGCTCAACCTTAATTATATAAAAAGCAGAAACCAGTTCGATGTTTGAGTCATCTCAATATTGAGCGCCACGCTCTCTTCATATATAAATTTTATATAGTCTGAAAAAAGATTTGTTACATTTTTTGATGACTGGGAATACAAAAATAATTTCTTTTCTCTATGTCACTAGATCGCAATATATACTTTTATTCTGAACATGAATTACCTTGAACTTGATTTCTGCTTGCATGGGTCTGGTTTTTTATTCTTCTGATGTATCTTATGAATTTTTTGAAACAGTTCTGAATGCTATCCAATATTCTATTTTACTTTGACTCTTATTTTGTCTTGTATGTGAATATTTATCTTTTATCATTTTTCATGCTTTTGAATTTATGAAACAAAAAAAAATTTGCGAAATTTTTTTTTGGCTCAATATTTAAAATAATAATTTTACTAATAAAAATAATATTTGGCTATCAAATATACATTACATTGTATTTAAAAGTTTGAAGCAGGTAAAAAAATTGCCCTTGATAAGTTAATACTTTTTAAAAACAGCAGTACCCACATTGATGGTAATTAATTGATAATTATCAATTCTTATTCATCATTATAATTATTTTATCCTAGTTTTTAATTTTTAAACTATTTGCTTAATTTATATTCCTTCAACTAAAAACGCTTCGAACAACCAATTTTTTATTATGTGCATATATATGAAAGAGTGACTGTAACTTCATCAAAAAAGCGAGTTTTAACAATATTTGAAATATTTTTTCTCCATTATAAATTTTTAAATTAAATATTTATATTTTTCATTTTATTATTTTGTTTATTTTTTCCAAGATAATCAATCCAAAAAAAAAAAAATTCAGAAATTATTATGATCTTAGCAAACTATTTTTTAAAAATCGTTACTTTTGTAACAAATATCTTTTAATCATAATAAATTTTTACCCACAGGTTGAGGATTAAAAGAAAAATAATAAAAAAAGGTCGTTTGGTTATAATGCATCAGAACTTTATTCATATTTTTTATTCTCTTATTAATATTCCAATTTTTTTGAAACTTCCATTTGCAAATTCATAACTCATATTAATTAATTTTATTTTAGTCTCAATAAATTTGCAGATAAAAAATGTGTCGAATCTGATCGATGGCTAAAAGTTTTTTAAAAAAAAAATCTTTTTTAAATAATATTTCATATAAATTGAGCTTAAATTAATTTTTCAATCATAGCTTCTCGAAATTAAAAAAAACACCTAGAACATAATCATAAATTATTTTTAGCAGAGCTTCGATTCAAAAATTTTTTTTGCAAAAATTCAAATATGTGAATTTTTGTTTTAGTCATTTTTTTCAATTTTGTATCTAATATCTAATTTTTTTAATACATAATTAGAGAAATAAATATTCAATAGTTAAAAATTTTTTTATGAATTTTAAATACTATGTACTAAAACATTCAACAATTACTCAATATCCCATTATTAATTTTTAGTTATTTTAATTGATATATAAAATATATATCGATGTATTATAGTTATGCATGAAATTAATAATTGTGTCATGTATTATGATAC
>BLXL01004656.1:0-17678 GCA_023170135.1 Acarapis woodi | reverse complement strand
TTAGAAATTATGAAATTTCAATTAACCTATAATTTATTATATTTTGAATAAATTGATATTAATCAAATCAAAAAATCAAGAATATCGAAAAATCTTAAGCAAATTTTCTGTTTTTTGTTTTATTTACAATAAATTTGGAAATTGATATTAGATTACACGATTTTATCATATATTAATAATTAATTATAACTTGTATTGAGTATCTTGATCATCAAATTTTATGAATACAAAAAAGATTTGATGCTCTAAAATACCAAAAAAAGATCTAACCAAACAAATTCTGTGAATAATTTTAAAAATTGTGAGTTTCATTTGTTTGCAATTAAAAAAAATTTTTTTTTAATCAAATGACCTATATTGTAGAATCCTCACCGATTTTAACATTTTTTATAATAGTTTTAGAATTTACAATAAAAGTAAGTAAATTTTCTTAGTTTTAATATAAAAATATTGCTAGCATATTATCGTAATGATGATTGGCAATATTTGTTGTGGATTTTTCAAAGTACTAGATTATATTTTTTTCTTCTTCGAACAATAAGAATTTCCTTATCAATTAAGATTCTTAAGTGAATTATCTTTTATATTTTAATAAAATTTACAACTCTTATTCATCTGGCTACTTGAATTTTTCGATAAGAATTGTGTCAATTCTTAAAAACTTCCAATTAAGAACTTTCTAATAAGATAATTAATTGTTTTACTTATCGTTTGTTTAAAGTGTGTGATCTATTGATCAAAAACATCTTAATCAATTAATGGCAAACGTAAAAAAAACTAGAGACAAAATAGACTTTGTTCAAGCATCGGCTAATTGAAAATTTAATCAGAAAATTTCAGAAATTATTAATATTCAGAAAAATGTTTGAATAACTTTATCAAATTAAGAAATTTTTAATATTAAGAAAAAAACTCTGATCACTAAAAGTTTAAATAAAAAAACAAGATTTTTTTTCAAAAAAAATAATTAAACATATTAAAAAAATATTTCAATTTTTGATTGCAAACGATGAATTCAGATAAGAAATTCTTAATTAAGAAAACTAAACAAAAGTTCAAACTATTTAATTAATTCTACAGCTCATCAATTTATTTTGCCTTAAATATAAATATATTAATGCTCAGTATTTTGCATCAATTTTTAAGCATCAAATCAAATATAAAAATAATTTCTTTTTTGTCTAGAAAAAAAGCTGAGATTGTTAAAAGATTAACATTTGTGTTAAATTACATTTGATGAGAAAAGAGTCTTTTTTCTCAATAAATAAACAGACTTCCTTAGTTAAGTACGAGGTGTTGTTTTCCGATGATTAAGTCGCATCATTATCGTGTGATTAGTCAAATAATTCTTTTCAAATACATGACTATTTTTCACTTTTTGAGGCATCAAAAGAGATTTATTCTCTAGGCAATATTCTTACCGAGAACGGATGAACACTGTTGAGATTCAAATTATTTACTATTTCGACTTTTTATTAGATTCGATCGATTCAACCGTCTTTGTGTTCTCAGCACGAAATCATAATCAGGTTTTAAATTTTTGTCTAAAATATTCTTCAGGAAATTCAAAATTGAAAAATTAGTTAAATTAATGATTTTACTCAAATTCAACGCTACTCAAATCGCTACTTAAACAAAGTTCACTTTTGAGTAAGTTGAGATTTCAATCATCTCTATCTAAATTTTTATCAGAAAAAAATCTGAACACAAAGAAGGTATTATTTAAATACTTTGAATTAAATATTTTAAGAAATTTTTTTGAATTAAATTCTATATATTTTTATTAATTAAAAAATATTAGTAAATCAAATTGTTAATTCGCATCTTGAAAAATTTAAAAAACTTACGTTTGATAAAAAATCAGAAATAAAGTGAAAAAAATACAATAAATCAGATTTACAAAGGAATCAATTTTATAGTTAGGACTAGTATTTACTTATCATTTTGATCTTCAACTGATTTGAATTCATTTAAATCTACTTTAAAAGTTCATAATTCGATAAAACATAGAGTAGTAAATTTAAATGAACTTACAAAAAATAATCTTTAAAGATCAGATGTTATAAATTAAAAGAAATTAATACAAAAAAGTGATAAAATTAGGTATAAAAATCGGGATATGATTGTGCAGAAGTGTAAATGTAATTTTTTTTTAGAAGAGGCCTTTTTATTGTTGATGAAATTGTCACATGTGCTTTTAGAAATGAATGGATGACTTTTTAAATTAAGGATATAATCAAAAAAAAAAATTACGAGATGATCTATATGAGCATGTCGTAGCACAACAAAATTTCTTAAGCTTTATTTTCAGGAGAAAAATTGTGCTCTCTAGATAAAAAAAGGTCAAAAATTTCTACAAATTTTTATAAATATTACATTTGAATGATGAGGATGAAACATGTATGTATAATGTAGATGTGTATGACACCTGGCTTAAAACCTCATTTTATTTTGATTTAAAAAACACAATTGTAAGAAATTTAAATAATCAAGGAGAGGCAAAAGAGAGCGTGAACAAAATTTATATCAAAAAGAAAACCTATTCACAAATCACTAGAAAAACACTCACGATTATATCACTTGATAACGCGATTGTTGTGGACATTTTTTAACTAAACTTAATATGATCATAATAATACAATTTACAGGTATTTAAATACAGATGATAACTATGGATAATAAATAATCGATTGTAGAAAATACTAATAAATTAATTTAGAAAAAAGAATAAGAACTATAAACACCAATGTGAACCTTTCCGATGGCAGCAAATAATATTCTCAAAATAAAACATTTTAGTTTAAAAAAATGTATTATCAAGATTTTTCAGCACTAAGATAATATGACTCTGCAGTAATGTTTATTACGCGTTAGACAAAACTGACGATTGTATCAAATGAATTTTAAAAGAAAAAACAGTTTTACAAATGTTCTAATTTCAATCTAAAAAACAAACTATATATATAATGACTGGACTTTCCTATTTTACTCATCTAAACAAATGAGTTCTAATAATATGATTTAGTAAAGGTAAGATTAAGTAAAACTAAGTTTTAAGTTAGTTTGTTTTGAAAATGAAAAACAGTCAACGAAAGATGATTGGTGTGTGGCTTTTCGCATCGATGACGCATTAACAATTAACTATTTACATAAATATGTTGAAAACGTTTAAATGCTGAATAGAAAAAAAATTGAAGAGGACTTTTCTTTAATCTTTGAACTCAATCGAGAAAGTTGTATTTTACTAGTACCAAGCTCACTTACATTGAGAGTCGTAAATCACAAAGCGCAAGTTTCTAAAGTTCAGTGTAGTTGTTAGATTCAAGTGCTTCTAAGAAATTAGGCGAACGGAAACACTCAGGTACTGTCGTGTCAAGACGGGCGATAACTTTGTAAATTGGCTTCCTCCAGCTTGGCTCATTGTCATCTCGATTTGCTTGAATTGCACGAAAGAATTCGCGTACAGTTTGTTCAACTACCACACGAAAACTTTCTGGTACCTATTTAAAAATGATCGTAAAAAATAAATGATCAATAAAAATAAAAAAAAAAATTAATTTTCATATATTATTTACTGTGAATATGTATTACATATATATATAAGTTCAATTAAATTGAAAATAGGCTATATTTTTGAAACAAACTTGGTTGAAAAGCAAAACGAATTTAATTAGTTTAAAGAAATTTCAAATAAACTAAATTTAAGATAAATGAGCGTAAGTACGAGCTTTGAGGTTCAAAATTCTATAATTTACTTTATAACTTACAAAAAATTTTTCTGTAACAGTAAAGTGCTTTGCCATTTCAGTTTTTCAGGCAACAAAATTTTCGTGAATTAAGTGATTTCAAATTATACTTTTTTTTTTATCAACACAATTAATAAAATTTCTAATCTCATCTGAACATCCTTTAAACACATTTTTTTTAATCTCAAAAAGCGTCTCTAGATTTTAAAATTTTTGCAAAAAAAAAAAAAAAATAAAATTTTAGAACCCTAGCTTTTAAAATCACACCTAAATTAAAAGTAATAAATTTTGAATTAGTGACTAATTTAGAATTTATCAAAATATGATATTCATTGAATAAAATTTTATACCCATTAAAAATCATGACTTATATATATTTAACCAATTAGATATTTTAAAATTTTGAAATTTAAAATTTGAACGAAACATCGAATCAAAAATTTTATTTAAAAGATACATACGCTGATATGATTCTGACGATTGTAGTGCACATTGAGTACCTTAAGCAATTCTGAATCAGCTGGTATATGAATTTCATCTACGTTTTGGCGACCGTTGCTTAGTTCTTGTCTAGCATATTTGTCAATCTGCTGATAGTAAAACTCTCTGTAAAAAAAATAAAAAAATAAATTTTCCGTTTTTTTTTTTTCGAGGCAAAAATATTTGAGAAAATTTTTATTCAAACTTGAAATTGAGCAAGATTAAAAAAATCTGAGGAAATAATTCTTTTAAAGTAAAAAATTCTTAATTTTAAACTAAAAAATAATAAACAAAAAAGGCTAAGTTAAAGAAAACTTAAAATATAAATTTAAGAAATCAAATAAATGTGTAGAGAAAGTCTGTTTAATTTTACCATTCACACATGTGCTAATAAACGTTCGTAGTGTTCTTAGTACATATACACGAGTGAACAAAATTTTAAAGTAATTAAAAAGAAAGTAGACCGATATGTGTGAATGTCTTCTGAATAAAATCGAGCTCACCTGCTCACTTTTACTACAATTCTAAAATTTTCCATTCTTAATACGCTCTATAAGAAGAGACGTCTGTCTTAAAATAACATCTTGCAAGTAGATTTAACGGGGGAACAAATTCAACAGTTGTGTGTATACGTGTGTAATACATACTATAAACATTATACAGAAGTTGACTAGACTGACTTGCATATATATTATATCTAAATCTATACTAAAATATATTTTTCTTTAAAAAAATTTTTTCCTTTTAATGTGCAAACTTTAAAATTAAAACTATGTTCGAACAATGAGAAAGTCTACACAGCGTCCGGGCAAGTGGCAGATTGTTGCTTTTTTTTCTTTTGCTTATTAAATGCGTGTTTTATAGCTGTTAAAGACAGGAATTTAACTTCAAGAAGCACTTGGTAGTTTTTGAATTCAAGTTCATAAAAACATTGTTCTGAAATAACTAAAACAAAAAGAAACCAATTTACTAACCTGAAATTTGAGAACCATTTCACCTAAAAACGAATAAATAAAAAAAAGGATATGAAAATTTGTGAATAAGGTAAGTAAACAGAAAAATTGATGATAATCTATAAAAAAAACTAACCAATTGAGCAGTATTGTTTTTGTGAAATTTAATATCACGGAAATAGGTCTTCAACACATTCGAAGTTGGATAACGAACATAAAAGAACATTAATTTTGCTTTTCTTAAATGAACTGGACTAAGAGTAGAGGTCGATTCAGCACCTTCAATATCGTTGTTCAACGAATTATCTGGACTTTGATCTAGAATGCCTGTGAATGGTGTTGGATTGGAAGATATGTTTCCAAAAGAATTAATCGGTGAGGCACGGTTTGAATTACTCTGTCCATTAAGTGCTGCGGCTTGTAACATCAACTGTTGAACATCTAGTTCACCTTGATTAAAGTTATTTAAAAACGACGTATTATTAAATGGAAAGACACTCGAATTCATTGAATTATTATTTGTAGATTGATGAGTTTTTTCACGTTCATCTAAATTATTGCTACTATTATTTGTTATATTTTTGGATAATGAAGGTGTATTGTTTGAATGATTTAGATTCTGTAGTGTAGTATTGTTCAGATCTCTTGAGACTAGATTAGCTAACATTTCCGCTGTAGTCTTAGGTGGATTCAACGTATTTAATGTATTTATTGGATTTATTGAATTACTAATCAAACTGCTCATCGTGTTAGATGAAGTTACGGGTAAACGATTTGATGTTCTTGTGCGTCTTGGCTCATCGCTTGCTTTGATACGTTTCCGTTTCGGAGTGATAAGTGAAAGGGCACCTTCTTGTTGATTTTCTTTCTGAAGTTGTTTTTGTAGTTGTAATTCTTCTTGTTGTGCAAGTAATTGTTGCACAAATGATAAATTATTTGATAAATTGTCGGGTAAGAAATTTGGAAAAGGTGTTTTAAAATCACCGAAATTCGCAGTGGTCGCAGCATTCAAATTAGTAGTATTTAAATTAGAATTTAAATTCTGAAATAATTTACTATCTAAACCAGCCAATAAATTAGGACTAGAACGTTGTAAACGACTGCTTAATTGATCAACTAGACTATTTGCATTAAGACTATTATTTGAAGTACGTAAATCACTTGATCTAAGATGATGATCTGTAGGTGTAGAGCGAATATCAATTTTACGCTGCTTGCTATTATTCAAAGACATTGCAGACAGATTTTTAGAACTTTGATTCAATTGGTGAGTCATTTGATTATTTGAATTATTACTACAATTAAAATTTTGAATAAGTACCTTCATTTTATATCGATCAAAATTACTGTCAATGATTTGTACGATAGAATTAGTCAAATGTTCTCTTGTATTGTTGAAAAAATGTTCTAAATCCTGATCATTACCATTTAAAAACTGTTCAAAACGGATGCGTAATTTATCTTGTAAATTGAGTATAAATTTTCGCGAAAAAATCTCTTTCTGTAATTCATCAAAAAGAATATTGAACTCTTTTATTAAATTTGATGACAAACCATTGAATTGCTGATCAAGATCTAATTTTGAATCGTAAAATTCTTGATTTCGTGAATTGGTCAATATGTAATCATCATCATCTAATGGTCTAGGGGAATTGATGCTTAAATTGACAGGAGTCGAATTAGTAGAATTATTGCTTGAATTTATTTGTTGTCCATTCATTCGACCACGATCACTTACTCGAGTACTACGCAAATTGGCATTGTTCATTTGATTAAGTTGATTATGCAATTGCTGATTTATTTGATTGTTTAATTGCTGACTTAATTGATTTTTTAATTGATTGTCGAATTGTTGCTGTTGGAGTTGAATTTGTTGCAAGATGGATTCAAGAGTCTTATAATTACTCAAATCATTGCTAGCAAGTTTTCTTAAATCCTCAATTTGTTGATTAGTTGAATAGGCTTGAGAATCTTCTTCATCCATATCTTCATTAAGATCGTCTTTATAAAGATCATCTTTATTCTCCATTTGATTTATCTCATTAAGATCATCCTCATTATCAACAGTTTTGCATTGTTGAGGCTGGTCCAATTTACGGCGTCTAGCACTGTTAACACTTTTACAATTCCCATTCATTTTACCATTTGTTTTCTCTACGCTGTTCGTTGAATGTTCACTACTTGTTGTACAACTACTATTACTATTTAAACGTTCAGAAACTAGATTATTCAAATTGTTTACAATACTATCTACTCGATTTCCTTTGCTTAGATCGTTTGCTACAGGCGAGTTGATCATTTTTAAATCATTATTGTCTTCATTTGTCGGCGACGAACATCTTGAACTATCAGGTGTATTTGATACACTTAAATCACCTGGACTTTTGTTTATTTGCCGATTATTATCTCTATTTTTATTATTTTCATCATTTTCTTCTTTTACTTGAATTGACTGACTTTCATTTGTAGATTCTTCTTTGTTTATCTGTGTTTCACCGTTTAAGTCCATTGAATCGTCTGTGGTTTGTTTTATCGATAAAACTAAATCTTTTTGGTTAGTTATACGCGAATTATTTTCGGCTAACTCAACACCATCCGCAAATTCGGACTGTTTAGTTACTACATACAAATGGGTTACACAAGATGTAGAAAGAGAAGAATTTAGTAAAAAAAATTTTTTTTAATTGTTCACGGGAGAGAGAGAGAATAAATGAAAAAAAAAAAAAAAATTTAAAATGATGAATTATATTTACGAATTCGTAATGTAATTATATAGGTAAGAAACTGAAAAATAAAATTCTTCATCGACATACTAAGCAAAAAGGAAAAACTCTGAGAGCACTAAATAAGATAAAAAGAAACAAATCTAGAGAACTGTTTACTTAACGACAATGGTCGCTGCAGTTTACCTGATTTTAAAATATAAAAGAGTGTTTAACGTACAATGCATCGAATTGTAAATTAAAATTTAAAAACAGCAAAAAAAAAAGACGAACATACAGGTAACAACTATACAGTCATAAAGAGTACACACAATAGGACTACATATATTTCTCTAGAAAAAAAAAGAACATCTTTATAGGGTTGATTTTCTTCGAATTTCGAAATTTGGGATTGCTCTTTTTTTGAAATACCTCATAAACTTATTGACTTTATTTAAATTTTTCTTATCGAAAATTTTAAAATTATCAAATCACTCTAACATCTTAAACCTTTTAAACTTCACAAATGATGATGTAGAACAACTTACCTTTTGCGTTATAATCCAAAGTAATGGCGTCTTCAGCAAATAGGCTTTTAGCCATCATCTGATTATCGATTCGATTTAAATGTTGATCAATATGATTAACACTTTCACCGTTCAAATCACTTTTTTGATGATTTTTAGTATTCCAATTAAGTGATTGATCTAGAATCATTTGATAATGATTAGTTTGTTTGTTGCTTGGGCTCAAGCAAGCAACATCAGACTGTGCACTATTAGTCGAATTTGAGTTACACAATGGTTGCAATTTTTCACTCGACGTTAAAAATGCAAATAGTGAGTTAATTGAGCTATTATTTAAAGTTGAATTAACAAGATTATTGTTGGGTAATGAATTTTGATTCACAATTGAATTATTGTTAGCAATTGAATTTTGAATAGGAAAGTCATCATTTGCGAATTGATTGTTTGTGAACAGAGCATTTAGACTAAGATAGCCTAATTGATCGAAAAGTAATCCTTTACTGTTTGTTAACAGATTTGAATTTTGAAAATTTCTTGGTACTTTACCTAAACGATTTGAAGCATAATTTGTAATGCTAGCATATGAATTTCTAGGCTCACCAGCGTCCACTCTCTGTCTTGTGCGCTTTACTTTATTTTGTTGACTATGCGAATTGAAAAGTTGTTGAGCACAATACAAAGAATTTGATGACGAGGGATTATTACTTAAATCGTTTAGATTTGATAAATTAGAATTCACAAAATTGTTACACGATTGTTGTGTGTTAGTAATGACTGAAGGTGCATTCAAACATAGGTTTGAATTGCCTGATGATGATACACTAGATATTGATTTGATACTATTTGTTGATATAGGTGAATTCACCAGACTTGGATTGTTGTTTGAATCACAATTTTTAACTAGATCAAACTTGGCGAATTCATTGAAACGTTGCTGACTATCGTTTTGAAAATCATTTTTTAAGCTCAAACAATTTAAATTCGAATTGTTGAACTTTGTTGAACTGAGTGCCAAACATAAACTGGACGTCGACAAACCACTGTTTGGATTATTAGTACTACTTAGATTAATTTCGCTACTAGAATTTAAGTTTGTAGACAGACTTAAAGCACCCGAATTAGAGAATGCAGTTAAACTCGCATTAGACACCGTGTTGTTCACTGAATTTAGGCTTGTGTTTACTAAATTTCTACTTGCATTTGCTTGACTTGAATTATTTAGATTCATGCTTAGAACGCCAGTTTTTGTGGGCGGACTTTCGTTTAGCAATTCCATCTGTTATAAGTTTGTAACTTTAAATAGGAGCGAAAATGCTCTAAGGATTCTAGAAATGCGAACAAAAGATTGTATAACCTACTCTACGCTAAGTTGTAGCTTGTTTGTGAGACAAATGAATGAGAAATAAAGCTTGAGAGGAAGATTCACTTTATGTGTGAATGTTATATGTGTGTGTGGCTGAAGTGAAAAAGAAAGAAGCTAAGTAGAACTTTTTCAACTTTTAAGTAGAGTAAAGTATTTTCTATTCTGTTCTGTAAGTCTTTTGCTTGAATTTTTCTCCTTTACCTTTGAAATAAGCAGAGAAAACTAATTCCCCAATGCTGCAAATTCTAAGGCTGGTCTACTCTTTATAAATGTTTTTTTTTTTCTAAAGCAATAACTAATATTTTGGAATCACGTAACAATCTGTTTTACCTTACTAGAGCCTTTATTGTGACTGGAAATAGAAATTCTGAATTAAAAAGACGGCGTATCCAACAGATGCCTGTTTTAGGTTGCACACTTATAAATGTACGTTTTCATTTACGTTCCGAATCACTTAAGAATAAATTTTACAAGTCATGTATATCTTGTACACTGTCCGTTTTAATAATTTCATATATTTTTAAGCTTACAAAAATTTGGTCAGTTCTTCTATAAAAGACTGTATGGTGTGCCACTTTCAATGTTGATCCTATGATTCACATTCAAATGATACATATGCAAGATAATTTCAATTCTTGTGTCTGTCTCGTAAACAATTTTTATTTTTTCTTTCTCCTTGATAATAGCCGTTTAAATCGTTTTTTTTTTTATGTTACTAAACAAAATAAAAAATAATTTAATCAAATGTAAAAGAAAAAATATTTATTACATAATTTTGATATTTGCTAATTATATAAAATCCTTTTTTTCTTGGATGAATTTTTTTTTATCAGCAATAGATTTCACAAACAAATGATGGGGATCAAACTAGCAATTAAATTTTTATCCTAGAAAAATAATTGATTATTTAATGGTTTATCGTAAAGCATTAAGACAAGTTAAGATGCTATTCATTATGCTATTACGATAAATGGATAAAAAAGTGATTGACTATGAAAAAAATTGACAAACAGTAGTCTTTTTGCAAGCTTTTGCTTTGTGCATAAACACTAGAAGTGAATTAATGTGAGATAAAAGATTTAATTAGTAATTGCCTAGTGTATAAGTAAAGAAAAATTTCTTTCTAGAGCAAAAACGATCATCACTCTTTTTGAGTGCTGGTTGACAAGTGAATAAGTAGCTGAGTCACACAACTGATAATTATTAGAAAAGTATTAAAAAGAGAAGAAAAATTAAAATGCAAGAAAGGACAAAAAGAGGTAGATAAATTGTTAGCTGATTTTCTTTTGTTTATAATTTATATACTAGCATTTTTAGTCCTAATTGATTACAAACAAGGGATGTGTCATATTTTATTGTGTTCTGTATACTATATATTTGTATGTGCAATCTATATATGCAAAATATATACAGATGTAAGAACTAAAAAAAAATGTATAAGTCATTTAAACATCAGATCACGACAGAATAAAATATAAATTGATAAATAAAAGAAGTTTACCTTCTCAATAAGCAATCAGAAAGATGTGATTAATATTTTAGATTTCGCTAACAAATTAATAATAAAAAAAGAATCAATTTTAATTAAGAAACAATAGCTCCTTCAGGTGCTCAACATTTTTCAATGATTTACTTTATTTATGTGATCTAAAATGTGATTTCTATTTTATTCAAGCAAACATAAGAATGAATAAGAAAAACAATCTCACTTTATCTTATCATTTTTCACATTTTATTTTACTTATTAATTACAATTAATTCCTTTATTTTCCATCTTTTGCCTGAAATAGATGAGTCAGGAGCTTTAATTCAAAATTCTCTTATCCTAATCACCTTTCGATGTACACCTTTGTGTTGAACAACAAGGTCTACTGCTCTGAATTTGAAAATAGTGCACACCAATGATTGCGAATTCACATATATAAACTCTTAAACGATTATTCATATAAATTTAAAGCAATTTTCTTTCTAATTTTACATAATTAGATCAAAGAAAGCTAATCATTCACAGTGACCTTAAAGGTGTTATGTAAATGATTCATATTCTAAAATTGAAAAAGAAACAAGCTTTACAGTGTACTTTGTATATTTCAATGAATCTTTGCAGCACAATTACATCACCACATACATGCACTAAATATAAGTAAAAATGATGGCAAGTAATTGCAAATAACTAATCTGCTTTGCAAACAAGTTAAGGATGTTAGGAGTAGATTTTAAAAAGAACTAAATCAAAGTAAGATGGATTTAAACACATTAAAGTGATTTAATATTATTTGACTTAAAAAATATTATAAACATTTACAAGAGAATCAAATTGTTAAAAGCATCCACAAAGCTGAAAAAATTAAGCTATAAGTTGGGCATCAATTATGAAAATTTATAGCAAACATTATGAGCTAGTAAAGTAAATCATAGAAGCGACCAAAAAATGCCGCAAGACGATACGCTCTGTTTTTTTGTAAGGAGAGTATGATTTCCGGCTCTTTATCTTGTTTACTGCACTTAATTACTGGAAACTTAATTTAAACTAACATTTTGTTGAGAAGTGAAGAATATTCTTTTTGGTAGAAAATGAATTTTTTTAGTATATATAAATGGTACACATTTATTTGTGAACCAATACGCTTTTTAAGTAATTGACAAGCGTTCATAATTTTTCATCGGTAATGAGATTTGGTTTAGGCGCAAAAATATTGGAAATGATTTTTGACCGATTGCAAATTATGATTTAATAGTCGAACAAAAGTTTTACATTAAGGATACTTTTTTCCGATCATTTATTAATGGCCAATCTTTGAGCTAGTTGCAGGCGTAATCTTTTTTAATTTTTATGATTTTACTACTATACATCTAGATTATATGAAACATAAAATGACATACAAATATGCACATACAAAATTATTATTTTAGATGGACAAGAATGTCTCATAGTGAATAAAAGACAATGTAAGTTTAATCAAAAAAGAATTCTATTCAAAATGTCTTCTAATTAAGGGTGTCTATTTTTTCATGTTCAACAATAAGGCGCTTTTCTTTAGGTGTGTGCAAGTATGTGCAAATGAAATAAGCAATAGACAAACTTAAGCAATATTTTAAGTTTAGGTCAAGCTAGCGTTGAAAGCAACGTTTAAAATAAATTGAACTGTTCAAAAAAATTAAGTATTCAAACTATAAGAGGAGCCATTGCAATATCCATAAAGAATGTCCATTTTAAAAATTTTATTTAAGTTTTTATTAAAAAAAATTGAGTAAATAAACTTCAATAGAAAAGATTCAAATTTTCAAGATACGAATAGGTAAGAACTCTATTGTCTTGCATTAATTTAATCTTTTTTTGAATAATTTAATGAGCATTATGAATTTACTTTATAAAGTTACCTTACACTGAAAAAGCATCTTCGCTCCAAGTCACATTGGGTAAAAATCTTTAGTCATGTTTTATATAAATTAAAATTTATTTTTGAAAGTTCGTATGAACATTAACTTTGAGAAAGATATTGTTCAAAAAATTAGTTTTTGTTTGAATGTGAGGTATAAAAAAAAAAGAAAATTAAAAATGAATTAAAGGCAAACTACTTGAGATGATACTGAATTTAATATAAGTTTTAAACTGTATTAATTATTATTAAGTATATTTAACTTATTGAGTTGATGGACTTTGCTGACGAATAAAATTGAGGTTATCTATACCAAGAAATTTAGACGTCTAAAGACAAAAGAGTTTTAATTTCTTTTTTCTATTTGAAATTAAAAAAAAGAAGTAACAATTCAACAGTTGTTTTTCTTTAAAAAAAAATATGATATGTCTTTGTTGGACAATGTTTTTCTCAAAAAAAAAGAAAAATGTATTACAGGGAGTCTAAAGAGTTTGAAATGTTGATTATTTTTTTTTTAAAAATTAATGATAAATTTATTAAAATTCATTTTTTTCCTTTCAGTGTAATTGTCGAAATATATATACTCGAAAAATCTTAAAAATACAAGAGAATATATACAGGGATATTTATATAAATCCTAGACGAGATATAAATATAAACGAATGAGAAGCATAGTTCAAAATATAAGAGGATATGATTATAATGTCTAAGCAGCTGCAAGCGATTCTTAGATTGTTGATCTTAATTTCGTTTTATTTTGACTTCTTTTTTTCTGCAAAAAAGGAATTTTAGGGTTTCCTGAGGAAGCTTCAAATTTTAGAGCAAAAAAAAATTACACATATTACACTTATCAAAAACAATAATGAACTGTTAAGTGAAAAAGAAAACAACTCAACAGACACATGGTCATAGGCCCGTTAATAAGGTGCAAGTTGTAGTAAAAAACGGAACTTAGTTTTGGTCAGACTTAGAATTTTATGTACAGGTAGTTGTTTTTGCAGGTAATTTGGTCGCACATTTTTCTATTTAAAAAAAATATCTAAATAAGGTGTATATTTATAATAAGTTGAATTAAATTGTGTTCTTACTAGTATCAACTTCCTGACACAATTCTAGGGACTAGGGAGCACCTAACTCAGATCTAGTATAAGTAATTTTACTTTAAAGTTGAGTAGAAATCAGAAATATTCTCAATGTATGAGATCTAACGCTTAATGTACGAAATTAATGAAAAAAAAAAAATAGAGCACGTAGTTAATACGTACAGTACTGAGAAATAGAAATAGAGTGGAAATTGTTATCCAATTGAATTTGACCAATAATGTATTCGCATATTGAAAATGTATTACATTTTCATAACACATTATATAAGCTGATAAAGGATATATAACATTGTTTCGTATTATATTTAAAAATTATAAATAATATTTGTATTTTAAAAGAATGTGTGAATATGTGTGTGTATAAAAATTTTGTGCACTATATGTACGAAATAGCGACTTATTTACCTTTGAATTTACTTGAACCAGGTTCAGTTATTCAAAGAAATTTTGCAAGATATTCAAAATGCACCTAAATTTTTTTCTGAAAGAATAAGTAAGGCCGGAAAAAACAGACTTGCTGAGTGTAAACGAAGCAAATAAATTTTGAAAAATTAAAAGAAATAAAAATAAAGAAAATTCAAACGGAAAGCACACAAAAGGTGAACTTTTAGAATATTAGAGGCCCAATTGTAAGAATTGAATTGCAAGAATGGTAAAGATCTTTCCTATAGAATTTCTTTATATAAAAGTTCATGTATAAATTTAAAACTGTACATGCTTCCTTCCGAACAGACACCCTTTACCGTTTTTATTGTTTGAATGATTTTCTAGCTTTAAAGAAACAATTACTAGCATAAAGGTTTTATTCATTAATAATCTAGGTTTTAATAAGTGACACATGCAAGCTATATAATATATAAAAAACTGTAAATTCGACTCAAACACACGACACACATGTCATTGCATTTTTTTTCTCGAAGTCCATAAATACTGCTAAAATAAAATCTTATAACGGATTCTTATTTTGAGTAATTATAACATCAAGATTTTAAAAACAAAAATTTAATCGAATACGCTACTATTTAATGATGATTATTAATCATTATTTAAATTTAAATAAAAAAAAATTTATTTATTTATGACTAAATAGATTTGGATGCAAAATAAATTAGAATTATAAAAATGAAGATCATCAAGCCTTCAATTATACTTATTTAGGCTAAGGAAAGTTTAAATAGAGAAAAGTTTTATGCATTCTTTTGAAAACAGGATTTAAGCATCCGGTTCCCGTTTCCTTCGAAAAAAAATTCCAAAAAAAACTCTTTCAATCTATCTTTTAAAATAATTTAAATTATGATTGAAAAATTAAAAATCAATTTTTTTTTTCAAAAAAATATTAATAGAAAACAGATAAAAAAGTAAACTACATTATTTTGATGATTTAGAACGTTTGGCGATGTTGATCGTTTAATATTATGTAATTTTTAATGTAAGCTCACGTGAAAAATATTGCAGACATAATTTTCGAATATTGATTCTGATACCAATAAAATTTAAATAATTTTTATTTAACTTAAGTTAAGTCGTAAAGTTTGCCATCAGCAGGTTACTTCGACGTTTATCAGCAAAAGATCTCATTTTCTATTTGCGTTAGTAAAAAAAGCTAAAAAGCAAACTTAAAACTTTTATTGCATCGATTGGAAGTGCCAAAAAGATTGATGGAAAAAGACAGGTGAATTTGGAGTAAAAAAGATTGTGTTGAAAAGGGGTTCTATATTAATATAAATTTGATCAGAGAATTGTTTAAATTGAGTATAAATCATACAAGTTTATATTTTGAAGTGTTTTTAAAAAGAAGCATACCTTCTAAAAGTTTCGGCGAGAATTAACTTCATTCTCATAGTAGTTTATACAAGTTCTAAATATCTCAATCATAAATTATAACTTGCGATCACTATTAGATTAGCTGCAAAAGATTGCCAATCATTTGCATTTTAAAAAGTCCGAGTAAATATCAAAATAGTTTTGCCAAAAAAAAAATAGACACTAAAAAAGTAAATAGAGGCAGGTGCAACTTATTTTGCACATTGAATAATTATATATATTTTGCGATAATTTTGATGATTTTTTCTTTTTGACTTTTAGATTGAAATTTGCTACATCAAACAATTAATGAAATAATGAGACAAATAAGTTATTATTGACTGAGAGGGGAATAAGCAAATCAATAATTAGATTTAAGTATTTATCATTTGAAAATGATAATTGTTCCATTAGAACTGTTCATTATGCGGTTAATAGGTAGAAAGTTGTTTTGAATTTCTGATGGTTTCAGAAATTCCAGCTTCACGAATAATAAGTTAAATCTAATAAAAAAAATTTTACAAGTTTAAACCCTGAAAAGTTGAATATACAAAAAGATTTATAAACATTTGTATGCGTTGTTCTTATTCGTTAATAAGAACAAAATAAAATTTGAAAAATGAAACCTGTATAGGCGCCCTCTTTTTTAGAAAATTTGTGTATATGGTGCGAATAATGCAATTAAAATAATTAATACAGAAAAATTAATTATTACAGTGAGAGTCAGTGATTTTCACTGAATGTTTTTTAGAGTTAACCAAAGATTGCAATGTCCATTTTAGAGGTGATTTTCTTGTTTGAACAAAAAAATGTAGAGCATAAATTATCTTTTGTGTTTTGAAGAGAAAAACTTAAAACTTACATCATCAAAAATTTTTCTAAACAATTTATCTATCGATGAACACATAGCAATCAAATTTCTGATTTAATTTTGAAAAATTTAAATCAATAGCTAATATTATAGATAATCATTTATTAGTTTCAAGCAATTGGAAATTGATTTTAACGCTGTAGATAATTTGTTACAGCTTATGATTTTTATTTTATTTACAATTAGATAAATTTAATCGATCGAAATTGAAACATTGTTTCCTAAAAGTTAACGAAAAATTAAAGCATTGGCCAAGTTGTGTAGAAAGGTTTATTACAAATCGATGATTATCAATTATAAATATTCATAATAATTTTCATTCAAGTTTATCTTTTCTGTTTATTCTAAATTATTTTTCCTTAAATAATAATAATTTTTATTCATAAACATGTTACATATGAAATATTTTTTTCGAAAAATTGTTCATCGAATCACATTTTTTTAATGTACGAAACAAAAAAAATCACTTCGCTTTCTTGAAAAAATGCACTAGTCGATAAAAAAAAAACTTTGTTTATAAAACATTAAGATTAAAGTTGCTACGCTAATCGATAAGCTTTTAATAAATTGAATTCCCAAGTAAACGTGAAAATCAATTGAAAAATTTTGTTATAAACATGTCAATAGACATCAGTTTATTTATGCTTTGTTTCTACTTAGTATCAATATAATTAGGATAATAATTCTATTTTGGTTAAAAAATATTTTTTGATTAATTTCAATATTTTTTTTCTCTTTAAAATCTTCATA
>BLXL01004654.1:0-10379 GCA_023170135.1 Acarapis woodi | reverse complement strand
ATTTCAAGAAAATACATTAGAAAGATATTATTTAGTGTAATCATTTTAGCAAATTTGTGATTGCAATATTTTTTTTTAATTTTAATTAATTTAATTTTAATCGATTAAAAATTAAGTATAAGTTTGCCACCACAAAGATTGATGAAATTGAGTGACTTCAAAATTAAATATAAAGTACTTTTTACATCAATCAATATGTAAATAATCTTGAATGTATTTGAATTGTCTGCAGATAACTTGAAAAAGTCGATTTCCGGTAGAAATATTGAAAAATTTCGATTAAATTTTTAAGTGAATTTCAAGTTAATAAATTTCAACATAAATTTTGTAAAAGATGTGAAATATATGAAAAATCGGTGAATGACTAATGGTTAAGGTTATTGAAATTTTAATAGTCGCCATATATATTTTTTTTCAAATAAACTAAATATAATTCTCGTATTTAAGTGAGAAAATCGTGAGTTTATTAAATCGAAATTTTCTAAATATGAAAATCTATCGAAATTAATCAAAAATTTATATATTTATTCAACATTCTTTGTTAATTCGTGCGCAAAATTCACTAGATCAAATCTTAAAATTCATTTCAAAATTTCGCCATTTTTCTTTAAATTTAATATTTTGAGCGTGAAAATTAATTAGAAATAATTCAGAAAAAATCGCTAACTGTGGTAAAAGTGAATAACAGGTTCGAGAGAAGATCATCTTTTATGTACTGTTTTTATTTGAATTTTCTCAAGATTCAAATCTAAAAAAATCTATTTTAAATTATTAAGAAATATGAATATTTTTCAAATAACATAAATATTTAGAATTAATATCTAATTTTTTTTTATAGAACAAATCTGTGATCGTTCAAAAGTTATTAAATTATAAAATTTTGAAGCAAATTTAGCTTTGAAATTTATATTTCGCGTTAGATAATACATAAACTATGTTCAGAAAGAATATTTTAAAAATAATGACTATTTTCCAGAACGTAGTAGCTTAAGGCAAAAGAATTGAAATAAAAAAAGAGACAAGAACAAAGGGGATAATTTTGTAAAGGTAAACAAAAATAGTGTATAATAGACGAGCCAAAAGGATGACAAAGATTACTTCACTTCCAAAAATCACTACCTTATACTGTACAACAAAAGTATAATCTTTTAACTTGTATTTCTTAGTTTTTTTCTTAGTTTTCATGTACTTAAATAAATTACAGCATCTTAATTATTTTGCCTACACACTCTATCAAATAACTATACCCCTTGTGAATTCAATTTCAATTACATTTCTTACAATTTCTAATAAAAGTATTTCAGATAATCATAGAGTAAATTTGATTTTAGTGAGAGAACTAGCGAACTCTTACATTTTATCAAGAAATTTTTTTTACAAGTTAAAACTTTTAAAGTAGTCTTATTATTTATTTAATTTAGTGACAACTGAATTATAGGCGAAAAAAAAAATGATATTTCATGTGTGATGCAAGAATTGAATAAAATCTTTTTTGAAAGAAGTATTATCGAATGCATTATCAGATAATGTATCTTTACATTTTATGATACGCCTTTTTAATTGAAATTTTAGCAGAAATAAAAGCAAAAGAAATTTTACGAAAATAAACCTCGAAGGATGGGAAAGAAGAATAAATGTCTCCTGATGAAAATTGTGATGTATTAATACTTAACCGAAATTTGACATTGACTAAATACTAGAAAAAACAAGGCATGTTATTACTAAGGGTTAACACCTACTTACTTTTGAAAATGAAAAAAAGATCTTTTAATGATTAAGTCGTTTATGTTATCGAATTTCATGATGCAGAAACCAGCTTAATATTAGCTGATTTTTTCAATGTTTAATCTACAAATTAATTCAATGAAAATTTTCTATTGTTTCATCTTACTTATCATTTCTTTAAAATTTTGCGACTCTTTATCTAAAAAAAAGGCAAAACATCTAAAATAGACTTCGGTAACAATCATTTTGTTAGTATACGTATGATTTTAGTCAATTTATTAGTCAATAATGGTTATGCAGGTATTTATTCATCATTAAGAAGGCTGGACATTAAATTTGTTGATCAACATACTGAAACCAAGAATTCAATTTGTACTAAAGAAAAAAAAAAATTTATATATTTCAGGCGGAGTTCTTATAAAGAAATACTTTGAAATTTCACATTTTAAATGATATTAATATCTAGTGTATTGTCATTAATTAACAGAAATTTCATTTTATGAAATCGGAATGGCAAAATCGTGTCATAAAATAAAACGACAAACGAAAGTGAAATCCAAAATTTCATTAATAGTGCAAATGGAGTAGAATTTTTTGTTCGGTGAATTGAGAATAGAAGATTTATGCGAAACTTAACCTGTAGCGATTTTTAATGATAATAAAGAATCAATAGAAATTGTCAAAACTTTTAAACATTTCAATAAGAATTTTTGTTACCGGAACTTTTGCCTTTTTTTAGTTTTTTTCTTATTTTTGTGTAGTTTTACTAACCAAATTAAATTTCTTAGAATAGGTAAGGTGGTTAGGAAAACTAGAAACCAATAAGGAGTTGTTCTATAGAAAAAAATACTTTTAAAAAATGAGAACACAATAATCATGTGTTGCTTTCTCTCATTTGTTTTTAAGTTCTGAAAAATATAATTTGCAATTTTTTCAATTTTTACCTCTCTGTAATTTTGTGTGAAAACTCCAGTTTTTGAAAGGGAGAGAATATGTTTTACATTTATAATTTCTTGCTTATTTTCATTAAATGTTGCATCAAAATATGAAAAAAATATAAAAAAAATAGCTTTTCTAGTTTTTAGACAAAATTTATCTTTTTGTTTCCTAATTTACTATTTTATTTATTCTGAAAGATTTTAAATTATGAGATTTTATATAAAGCTAACAAAATAGAATCGCTTTAATTTTTAATTCAAATTCGAAATTTTTACAAATCTTTTTTAATTTTTCAAATGTAAATCAAAGAAGTGCACATAATTCTTTTATCATATAGATATTTATGAAAATTATCTTTTTAGTTTTGATAGGATAAAAAAAATTAACTATTTTATGATACAAAAATTTTTACCCTAGAATAAACTAATAAAGTTATATTTAATTAAAAATTTATTTAATTTGTAGTTTATAAATTATTTTGTTTTGATGTTGTGATGAATTGAATCATACAGTTTCAATAAAGATCATAATATTGATTACGATTAGAATTATAAAAAATTGCATATCAATGAAAAAATAATTTATATAATTAATCACATTAAATAAAGTCATGATGGCAAACCCTAAATTATCGACTCCAAAAAAAGAATCAATTTTCTAAATCACTAAAATAGAAGTTATTTCAAAAAATTTGTTTCGTACGATATTTAATTATTCTGTAATTATCTTGTGGATGATAAAATTTTTACCATTATTATAAAAATCATGCTTGATAATTTTCGAGAAGAAATAATCATTAATATTAGGCATAAAAAAAAAATTGGACGCGTTTTATTTGATTAACAAATTTTCAAGTGACATTATAAAAAACTATATAGTATTAAAATGATATTCCAAATCGACAGAATAAATAAAAAAATTCCTCAGATTTATTATAAAAATTTTATTGAGAACTAAAAAAAATACTTTTTGATTAAAAATACATGACTAAAATAATATATAACTGCAACATTAGGGACGCAAAAAATTCGAATGTTTGACAAATTCTTATTTAAATTTTAATTCATTCCATTTAAAAATTGAAATTGAATTATTTTTTGAATAAATGAATTCATCTGTATTTATTCTTTATTACAATATTTTTTAGATTTGATTTTACATTAAAATGATTTTAATTCGAGAGTTAGTATACAGAAGATTTTGAAAAAAAAAATATAATATACAACTGATAAGATTCATTTATAACCCATTCAATCTATTCAAGTTCATTGATTGTTAATAATTTTAAAGAATTTTCTTGCCAAATTAATATAAAAAAGCTAATGGGCAAAAAAAATTAAGTCAAAGAATTTAAATTAAATTAGAATATTTAGATGAAAATTTTTATTTTTGATTATTTGTAATCAAGTATGAAAAAGGATAGAATATAAGATAATTTTATTATCAAATATTTTTTTAAATAGTTTGAAAAATTTTCGATCTATTTTCTTCCAACAAAATTTCAAAAAAAATGAAAATTTCAACTACGATCACACATTATTAATTATAAATATAAATTAATTCAATAAAAATAATTTTTGTAATTCAAAAACAGTAATTATTTCCTTTGACTTTTAATTTAAAATAAATTTTTCTAAAATTGTTATCAAACTATTAAATTCTACTCAATATATCTTTATTTCGGAATTACACTAAATAAATGAATTCAATTGGAGGGCGAAATAATTTATAAAATATTTTCTTATTAATTATTTTTGAGTTTATTTTTGAGAAAAAAAATTAAAAATTCGCAGCGAAGTTAATATGTTTTCTTAAAAATATTTTTTTTATCAAATTTTAATTTCTCAAGATTAATAAAATTTCAAATAAATTTTTCATAAAAATATCAACAAAAAACACATTGTTTTAAGTGTACTCGGTTTCGAATTTTGACTTTGAATATTCAATTTAAGAAAATCTTGTTGATTAATTTTTTTTTCTAAATATCTTATGCATAAATAAAACATATCCAATAACAAATGCATAATATAAACTACACAAATCTGCTAAAATAAAATTTTCGTATTTTTCTACTGATGGTACTTTCTTATTATTGAATTCATGTAATCATAGAATATAAATCAAATTTAATTCTGAAAATGTGAAATATAAATTAAGGTAAAATAGTAAAACAAAAGTACAACTCAAAATACATCTTATTGAAATTAGTCAAATCTAAAATTTGTATCAAAATCTTTGTGGTGAGTAAAATCACAAATAAATTCACTTTATTTTAATTCTTTGGATTTCATACAATATTATGTTTCATTAAAAGAGCATGCAGACCGAAAAATTCTTCCCTGACAAAACAATTCACAATGCGAAAAAATTTTCTCACTTGAATTTGAATGAAGTTTAAAAAAGTAATTTAAATTTGAATTCTTGTAAATAAATCAATCGAATTGATTTATTGAATTGATTATTTATAATTTTTTTTTATCAGTAAGCTTAGATGATAATTGTTATTACAATTACAATTATTTTTTATAATTCAAATTTGTGATCATAAAAATATTCACTTGAAATATAATTTGAAAATTTTTATTAAGTTAACTATTCAAATTTGAAAACAATGCTTGTGAAATTAATAATGAAAATTTATTTATATTTACTCATAATAATTTGTCATCTAAAAAATGTATTCTAATCTTAGCCAAAAAGTGAAATTTCTTAACCAAGAGTAAAAAAACAGCAAAATTTAGTAACGGACAGATCTTAATCAGATGAACTTTTCCTTGATGATGTGAAGAATATTTCTTAATTAATCAATTATTTTTCTTGAAAGTTTGAATTTAGAAATAAATATAAATTTGAATTTTTAAAAAAGTAAGTTTTGTTGAATATAACTTATTCATTATAATTATGAACATTTTCAGTTTTGATAATATTTTATCAATAAAAATTTGAAATCAAATTATAATCACTCAATATAAATTAGATTCTTTGTTTCTTAGATTAGAGTAAGCTAACATAGAATTCTCCGATTTATACTTTAGTATGATCAAGTGAAAAAAAAAATTCAAACAAAAATTTAAGGCGATAATATTAAAAATTTTTAATCAAATATAATTAATTTTACTATTTTTTTGATATGAAAAATTATAATTAAAATAGGTGAAATCGTACACTTAGATTTCTATGATATATTTTGAAAATTATAATTGAATTTACTTGATGTGAAAAATTATAGAAGCTGACCGAAAGATCATATCTTTTCTAAAATGAAATTTTTTTTTTACATACTCTGCTCGGTAAAATAATCAATAAGAAAAAATGTAATGCGGGAGGGCGAATCACATAAATTAATTCTAAATAGTTTAATTGTAGTGAAAATTAATAATTTTTTTGTGTAAAAAAGACGTTTTTGGATTAAAAACTTAGTATTATCATTTCCAATTAGTATATATCTTCATGGCCTGTTTTTTTCGAAGAAATAATAAAGAATTTCACAATTTTTTTTATGTTTAAAGTTAAAAGGAGATCAAAAGCTTAAATGAAAAAATTATATTTCTTGAAAATTTTCTTAAAAATTTTTTTAATCCTTAAGAAAAATTTCATCTATCCATAATTTTTTTAATCAGGTGTAAACAAATTTCTTAGTTCTAAACAAGGTATATTTTTTTATAAATCATTTATAATTTTTATTGAAATCGATTTGATAAGGTAAAAAATTTCCATTCGCATTTATTGATTAATTACTGTTACTTTATCAATTATGATTTCATAAGTAAAAATTATTAAACCAATCAAATTAAATAAATACAAAGATGAGTAAATTTTTGTTTAAAATAAAAAATAAAATTAAAAAAGACGTAATATTTGAAATATTATTAGAGCATATTGGTATTGTGAAAAAAATATAAATTTGAATTTTATTAATTTTCGAAATTAATTACTTCCTGAAGTGATCAATTAAAATTTATTAAAATTAAAAAGAGATGAAATCTTATTATCTTCTATTTCATAGTAAACTGATTAATTTAGTCTCATTGGCAGTAATTCCTCAATCTCTTTTCGAAAAATTACCTCTCGAAATCGCACTACTATTGAAAATTTGACAAAAAAAATTCGAAAATTAATGTCTTTAACTCGATGACATGGACTAAATCAAGCTACTTTATATTAACTTGGAAAGGAAGAAATTGTACAAAAATATTAAGCCATTTATTATTTTATTTGTTTATATTCGCTATTTATGGCTACCTGTTTCATTAGTGAATTGAATCTTGTCTCTATTTAATTTCGAAGAATAAAATAAATTTTTTTTTTATTACTTGGCTGCCAAAGATAGACTTTTTAATTTTCTAAATTTATTATTCATATGTAAAAATTCTTATTTAAGTTCGAATTTTCACCCCATTTTCCAAAAATTTAATTGAAAAGATATGAAGTTTATTTTTGAAATTTGAATTTTTTCTTTAAATAACGTATGAAACCTATTACTTTGCAATTTGTACAAATGCAATTAATTAAATAAGAAATATTTTTTCAAATATTCGTGGGAACATTAATAGCCTTTTAAAGTCTGTAAGCAGAGACAAATACGTGCGAACTATGTGTGATCAGCATTAAAATTTTTACATGTGAAGTTGTGAAAATCAAGTCCATTTTGCGCATATATG
Organism: Acarapis woodi; assembly: GCA_023170135.1. Classification (NCBI taxonomy): domain Eukaryota; kingdom Metazoa; phylum Arthropoda; class Arachnida; order Trombidiformes; family Tarsonemidae; genus Acarapis; species Acarapis woodi. Next base: position 3,054 of record BLXL01004654.1, on the reverse strand, counting down.
AAAGATACTTACCTATAAGATTCTCATATGAATTACATAAGGTCCGCTTCTTTCAATCCATATCAATAAATATACAAAATTGATCGATTTAATTCAGTAAATACATGAAGAAAAAAATAAATAAAAAATTTATAAAACATCAATCACAACTATTATTATGAGAATCTATAGCGAAAAAGAAAATTTGATTAAGATAGTTGATCTTTTCTTAGCATAAAGCTAATTTTTAAATTATGAGGTAATTTAATACTTTTCTAAAGTTTTTTTACCTGCTTTGAAATTTGTTTGACTTTCAAATTTCAACTAAATTTTTTTGAAAACCCCTCAAAAAATGAAATAGTTTTTAGAAATATTATAATGTCAAAAAATTATTTTTTCAGATTTGTTTTAATTTTTTCATTGACAATTGTAATGATATTTTCTCAATTTGAAATGAACTTTATAAGTGTCATTTGTATATACAGTGCGGCAAGGTGCACGTGACTTATCGTTACCACTATCGCATTTATCGAGTAAAATCTTTTTAAAATTAATAAGGTTTGGTCTTCACAAGTCAATTATAAATTTGATAATAAATAATATAGCTTCTTCAATTTTAGGAATTGAAAACAAGCTATCAATATTCAAATGAATTATTTTCATATTTTCGACTCCTGCCCACTTAAACCTTATCATTTCTTTTGTTGTGATTCTGACAAAATTTTTTGTTTTTCCAATACTAAAAAATACTCACGTTTTTTATTGAGTAATAAACTTGGCATTCTTAAAGTAATAATTAAAATATTTTCTTATATTAAATTCTCGAATACTATATTCTAACAAAAAATTAACCAATTCACTTCCTGTTAAAATTAGGTCAGAAACTAATTTTCCAAACCTTTTTTTCATTGTTTTTAAACACTAAATTTATATCGATGTCTACAAATTGCAAAAACAATCTGAAAATTAACTTGAATTATTTAGTTAGTTTAATCACCATTTATCAACAGTCATTCAATATTATTTTTTCTTTTAATTTTTGTTTAATTTATGTCAAACACAAAATTTAATCAAATTTTTTATCAATTATAGTCCAATTAAAAATTAGTCTGCCATTATCTTAGACATATAAATGATATATTAGAAAAAAAATAGAAAATGGTTAGAGTATTTTAGAATAAATCAAAATAAAAACACGCATGTTTTCTGCAAAAAAATATGAGAAAAAACATTTGAAAAGCGAAAAATAGTAATTTCACAGCTAAACATAAAGCGGATAGAATTTTTCGAATTTCAAATGATAATTCAATTTTTTTTTTTCATTTGTAAGGAAAACTTTTTGGGGATTATTTTGTGGCTATCAATGATTGCAGATTTCATGTGAGAAATTAATTTTTCACGAGAATAAAAATTTTGGACTCGAAGGCGTAAAATGAATCATTGAAAATTTATCAATCATTTTGAATTTTTCGCCCATATAGTAAGTGAATTTTAATCTGAGAAAGTAATATTATTATAAATTATATTTTTTAATTTACAAAACAGTTCTAAATTAGTGAAATTGATAGCTATCTCAATTAGGATGAAAAATTTTCCTTTTGTCTAATATTTAGAAATAGACCTTCAAATTTCATTTATTATTTATAATAGACTATGCAATACACATTAAATTCAACTAAACATTCTTATCATAATAATTATTATAATTTTTTGTGATGTTACATTTTAAATTTTAAATTTCGATAAAACTCGTAAGAATTTAAAATTGATTATCGCCCTTGAATAAAGAAATTTATCTACAAGACGTCTATAAGTTCTCAATAATTCAAAAAATTTCCCTGAAAGAAACAAGAATTGCATTAGATTAATTTAGTTAAATGACGAGTAAAGTAAAAATAAACGGTCACAACTGCTCATAAAATTTGAGAAGATACCATATTCTTGATACTTCATAAAAGAAAATTATTATTTCATAATACGATAAAGGTTTCAAAAGAGAAAAAGTTATAAAATGTTCAATGCTGACAAACCATGATCTAAATAAAAACGGTTCATTTAGATAAAACAGTTGCATGTTTAACTATTTGATTCACTTAGCGTTGAAAATATTATTTTTAAACATATGCTCCATACTTTCAATTAAAGACATGGTATGGAATAAAAAATTGAAATGAAATTAGCTCTTAATAGTTGTTTTTTTACCTCACATAAAATCAAATGTTTAATTGAAAATGCTATATATTTTTTATTTTATCAAATATAGAACGCAAAATGAAAAAAATTCTAAAAATTTTTTCTCTAATTTAGAAATTTACATTTTTTAATTTGCTAATTTATTTTTGTATTCTAATTAATTACTAATTAGTAACAAATAGCCAAAGAATGAGTTTCAGATTAATGCATTTTCTTTTATAATGTAATCTTATTGAGATCACAATATAGTAATTTGTTTTGGGTGCAATATATAAATGTGATAAAAATTTTTTTGAGTAACTTTAAATTTAACTAATAAATTTTGCAAATAATTTTTTCAAATTGTACAACATAATTTTTAAAATTTTTCAGAAATCGATTACTGAAAAAGCTTTCTAATCGGAATTTCATAATTTCATTTTAAACACAGTATTGTTTTGTAATTTTATGAAATTCAAATGTTGTAAGAAATATAAAAATAATTGTATTTAAAAATTTCTGAGTCTAGAATTGGATAAAATTTAATTTTAAGAAAAAATTTTTTTACAAAAACATAATAATGCTTGATTTTTCTCTACTTGCATTGTTTGATATAATGAGTTAAAAGATATTTATTAATTTGAAACGATTGAATAACTATTATTCAATTTAAGCAACATAAATTTTTTTTTATTTTATGGTTGCAATCTAAGCCCGAATTAAAAAAGAATTTGAAATGGCCCAATATTCTAAAGTTATTGATTTTTCTTTAAAAAAGCTGTCCTCAATAATATAATTTTTCATAAATCATATGTGAAATTTTAAATCTGTTATTTTCGTTAGAATAAAATTTATCCATGAATTCAATAAATTTAAAATTTCTTTTTGATTCCCTCTAGATAT